>PVJO010031997.1:0-13699 GCA_004026905.1 Hystrix cristata
CACAGACTACAATACATGGAGATACATGTGTATATATATACGCACATGTGTATATTCACACACAAAAATACACATGCACAAAATTATTAAAAGAAAATAAAATATGATAACCAATGCCATTCATTTTATTCCAGGTGTTATTCTAGTTGCTTTACACATATTATCTCATTTAATCCTTATAAGCATACTGTAATGTAAGTACTATTTTCATTCCCATTATACTAGTGAGATAAATGATGGTCCTAGAGTTACGCAAATGGCCCAAGTTCACAGGCTGTAATTTCAGACAATTTAATTAGAAAATAATCACTTCAATACAAGTTTAACAGGTTTCCATCTGAAATGAGGTTAGATATGTTGTTTAGCACATACATAGAATCAGTGCATAATGGGATTATAAGGGAAAGTGAGGGTTTCTAATCTCTCTTTGAATGCATCTGCACAGTGAGCTCCACTATGTCAGACCTGTCTACACTACCTGTCTGGTCTAGACTTCCAACCCTTTTGTTTGGTTGATTTTCTAGATCGGTGTTAACAATTCTTTGTAAATGCCTCCCTCATACCGACTCTTTTATAACTTTGCTGACTGTTTAACTTCTCCTTTATGCAATATCAGTGCACTTCTCATCAACACAAAGATGGAACCAATTAATCATTTGTCAAGACACAGACCTCACAATTTATAGGCCATGGTGGGATATCGCTATGTTTAAAACTACCTTTTTATGGACACCACTGGGGACTGAACAAACACCTTCACACGGAGCTACATCCCCAGCCATTTTATTTCTTTATTTGTATTTTTCATTCTGTCAATACTGGGTCTGTATGAGTCACTAAGTTGCCCAGGATGGGTTTGGATTTGCAATCCTCCTGCCTCAGCTTCCCAGAGTCCTGGGATTACGGGCGTGCAGCACCACACCTCTCTAACCCTACTTTAATTAGTATGATCACTAAGCACGTGCCCCAAAGGTCTCACTGCCTATGTCCACTTAGATTCAGTGTTCGTATCTTTTTCATCACTGAAATTACACGTTGCAGATGATTGGGTCAGCTTTAATGAAATGCTGCCAACCATTGCACAGATGCACTTTGTGATGCCCTCAACCAAAATCACATATTTGTACAGATTCTGTTCTGAGAAAAGCAGATAAAAATTAAGCAGGTTTTATGAGAATAAATGAGAGAGGGGTACTATGGCTTAGATCTAAAATGTCCTAGAACGGTCTCATATGTTTGGAAGGTGACTGGATCACGGGTGCCCAGTTCATCAGTGGGTTTCTCCATTGACCAGCTCAGTGGCTGAATGTGCTGTTAGGAGGCGGAGCCTGCTTAGAGTGGGTCACTGGGGCGTGACCTGAGAGGGTGCGTTCTTGTTCCTGATCCTTCCTTTTCTCTCTGCTGCCTGGCTGCCACAGCTTGAGCAGCTTTTCTCAACCAGCCATTTCTATCTTGGAGACAGCCGGCCATGGACTGAAACCATGAACCAAAATAAGTGTCTTTTCCTTTAAATTGTAGCTGTTGGATATTTTGTCCCAGCCGTGGGAATGTGAATAATACAGGGGGTTTACTAGGGTGAATTAAAAAAGCAAAGTGTCTTTAAAGGGAAAAGTTTAAGGGCTTTCTTGAACTGTCTCCTGTTAGTAAGATCAAGAATCAGAATTCATGGATTCACACATTTATCGACTAAGTGACCAAATCTAGACATAAAACCTCATAGAAAAACAATATATTCCAATGGAGAAACAGAGGTTGGACAAATAAAATATATAATACTAATTATAGGCATTAAATTTAGCAGAGTCATTCCACTGGAGGTCTTCAGATAGAGCAATGCGTTCCCCTGAGACCTAACCCTAATTCTCAAGGCCTTCCCTCAATGACAGTTCTGGGGTCCCAGCAATAACCCCAGAAGTAGTGCGTTTACTTAGGACTTCCCTCTGTCCCGTCCATCTGAGGGATTAGCTAGTATAGGTGCGTCTGTGACACGTCCCATCCCAAGGTTGGAGAGTGGTCAGGGAAAATGTAAAGCCGCATGAGTAACCTCTCCTGATGACTGCACACCTATAAACAGGCTTCTGTTTTAATGTGTAGATGTCACGTGGGCTTGATTCACTCAGCCTCAGGTGCGCAGGAGAAGGAACGAAGAATGACAGCAAGTGGCTTTGTGTTTCCTTCATCTGAACTGCAGCAAACTAGGGCATTTATACAAATCCTCTGTGAAATCACAACTACCTCAGCAGGACAGCTTGAGCACAAAATTATAGATTGATCTTATGTTCGATTTAAAACGAATTTATGAAACAATGTCCAAATTCATCACTTTATAGAAAAGGACATTTTAGGTTAGAGTCACTTAAAATTACTGAAAAGATGGTTTCAACATATATTCACAGTAGGATTCTCCCTGGTACACCAGTACTGCTTAATTTCTTTTCACAGTGTATCCACATTCTAGGTATAAGAAAGTAAAGCATATTTGTATTTTTTAAATTAACTTCTTTGTTTGGCTGATTGATTTTATTCCAGTTCAGCCAAAGTTACAACCTGGCACTCTATTCAGAGAGGAGCGGGGCGTGGTAAATAGGGTGGAAAGATAAACATCAGCATATGCTAAACTAACCGACAAACCAAACCCAGGACGCAGGCGATCTCAAACTTCTTTCAGCACGGTGAGATGCACAGAACTGGAAAGAAACGCTGAACCCAAACTCACTCCCACCCCCAAGGTGATCCTGAGACACAGCTGCGTGCGGTCTGTGCTGCAGGGAAGAGCCCAGAAGAGATAAAAGGCTCCGATGGACGCGAGGCGCCAGACGGGACAGACCCACGTTGCGCTGACAGCCGGGCGGGCAGCGAGCCTGAAGCAGGGGCAGTAGCTGGAGTTCTGCCTTCTTGGTCAGCTGGAGCAACAGCTGGAGCTAGGGCCAACACAGGAAGACACTAGAGCAGAGCGTCTCAGGAAGGCCCTGAGGGGGAAGTTTTAGGGGGCATTTAGGAAAATGGGGAACTCTGCAATAACACAGAACAACAATTACCACACCTAAGGCTGGGAAACAAAGGAAAGACTGGGGTTCCCGAAAACTAGAAAATTAGAGGAGGGACCTGCACAGCAGGAGCCCAGACCTCTACGGGCAATGGCTAGTGTTGTTGCCAAGTCTGTGAGAAGAAAATTCTAGGAGTGTAGAAAAAAGTGGGACCCGGAACCAGCTGCTGCTGTCAGACTGAGGGGGAAAAAACAGTCATTAGGGTGATGTTTGCCAGTCCCCTTGCTGCAGCCCGCTTCGTCCCTCTAGCGCCCTCTATTGGCACAGCCTAATGAAGGTCGGCTGGCAAAAGAAGGCAATCTGGCAAAGCCAGGCCCGCTTTACAGAGGCTAGAAAGGGTGGATTTGGGGCTGAAAGACGGGAACTTCACCATCAAATGTTGGTGCAGGCCGAGAAGGCAAGCGACAGTGTTTCAGGCAGGGATGCTAGCCGGAGGTCCAAGCTTTAAAAATGACACCCGAAGTCAGAAAATGAGCAGTAATCTGTGTGACTCAGCTGAAGGTTTGTATCTCTGGACAACTGGAGCGAGGAGATTATATTGGAAGGCAGCAGATGAGGCTGAAAATCAGAAGAATTTTATTTCACACGTCTCCTGTCGACAGGAAGGAGACACTGCAGTATGATGCAAGCCTCAAGCGTTCAAGGTCCAGCACCAGGCCCGGACTCAGAAGAACCGGGGTCCTCTGGTTGGCGAGTATGACAGTCAGTCACTTCAGCTCTACGGCTGTCAGCTGCTCCATCTAAGGTTCATCTGACTTGAAAAAATGCATAGTGACAGTATAATGACAATAAATTTACACATAAAATGCTTACCCTTTGATCCAGTGGGGGAGCATGGTCATACTAATAGATTTTAAAATTTATTTTGCCAATAAAGTGTTGAATAAAATTCTTAATCAGCCAAAATTAAGAAAAAACACTAAACTTGTCAGTTACAGCTCAAGAGGGCTGTCTGAACACACCCTGCAGGATATTGCTAGTTACTACTTAGCTGGTGAGAATAATCTCTACTGCAGGTTATCAAGCGGTTCAAACTGTCAATGATATTAAGGTTTACCAAATGGGCTCTCCACATCCATGGAGATGATTGCTTTTTTGTCTTTAAGTTATAAACACATACTCAACTACATTCGTAAACTGTCTAATAACACAACATCCCTCACTGACTTCCATTGTAAGAGAGAGTGAAGTACAAAGTGCAAGACTAGTTCTCGCACGTAACGTAACAAGGAAACTCAGGTAAAATCAAAAACCACACTCTGAAAGTCAGCAGGAAAATGCTGAAAGCCATGTGAACAGAAGAGCTGACTCCAGGAACAGAAGCTGACTCTGAAGCCATTTCACCCTGGAGTGTATTTCAGCGCTGGAAAAGCAGGACCCTGCAAAGCCAGACCTTAAAGATGTGAAAAGACAAAGATCAAAGACAATGAAATATGAGGATTCCAGTTCTTCTGGGAAGATCCCCAGTAGGGGGATAGCGGGATCAAATGGAACCTCTAGTTCTAGTTGTTAGAGGAATCTCCATATTGATTTCCATAGTGGCTGGACCAGTCTACATTCCCACCAACAATGGAGGAGGGTGGAATCCTCATACCACAGGGATATATGCACAACCATGTTTATAGCAACACAATTGGTAATAGCTAAGTCTTGGAAACAGCCTAAATGCCCAACAACCAATGAATGGCTAAAGAAAATATGGTTTTTCTACACAATGGAGTACTACAGTGCCATAAAAAAGGATAAACTAGAGTCATTTGTACATAAATGGATGTTCCTTGAGAGCATACTATTAAGTGAAATAAATCAGACACTTATGAGTACACATCGAATTGTTTCTCTGATATAAGAAACCATGGATGTAAATAAGGACAAAGAGGTGTAATAGATATAATCTAAAAGGAAGATAATATTCCAAGGAGAGGAGCATTGGACGGAGAGAGAGGGAGAAGTGGGAAGGAAAAAGAGGGATAGAAAAAGGAAAGGGAATTCATGGAGAAATGTGAATGTACCTGCTGTAAATAGGGAAGGGAATAGAGGGGAGGGGCAGGGAAGAGGGGAGAACCAAGATGCACCAAGAGAACCAAGATGTACAGGTAAAAAATAAATGTGATGAATGTAATCATTATATGTACATTGTACCAATACATGTTCTTGGCTAAAAAAAAAAAAAAGACAATGAAATAAACTGAGATAGTAGAAACTTGAACCCCTCCAAACACGCACAATTGTTTTCCCTAAAGATACTTGCCAAGTCTGAAACTATGCAGAACAGTTAGTTCTAATCTAAGTAGGAAGTCTCTAGAATATAGCAAAGATTTGGGTGCCTTCTTAGATACAGATCAGAGTTCAGGGGTATATCAGTTGAAAGTGGTATCAGTTACAGTGTGTGGCAAAATTGTTACAGGTGATTTGACATGGGCTGAGCTCAGCTGGGATTCTCAGCTGCACTGTATGCCTTTCAGTCTGCCTCTAGGGGACAGTAGTCTGTCCTGGAGTTGCTTTCCTCATGGGGATGGAAGAAGCACAGTGAGCAATTGAAAATACACACAACTCCTTAAAAAGCTAGGCTTTGAACCCACAAATGATCACCGCTGCCTTTTTCTGCTTACCAAAGCATGTTGCAAAGCCAAACCCAAACCTAAGGGAGTAGGAAATACATTCTCCCCACTTAGTGGGAGGTACTACAGAGGTACAAGGCATAAGGGCATGAACACAAGGGCAAGTGAAGATAGGAGGGCAATACCACAATCTATCTCCACCACAGTGAATGAAGCAGGAGCTGGGGGAGCACATCACTGAATACTTCAGATGGAGACTAGATATAACAATAACTTGAAAGGGGAAGAATGCATCCATCTCTATTTTTAAGACTAACAGCATGTGTAAATGGTGATTGAAACTATTGTGAATGATTAATCTTTTTACAAAAATTATTACAGTAAGACACATTGCCATTAATGCTCCTAAAAATACTCTCCCTCATTTCAAACACACTTCCATATTGTTCCCATCACCGTCTGAAGCAGTTCTGGAAGTCTCTTTCGTGGTAGTCGTTAGCTGTACTGTCGTAGCTGCCTCAATGTTATGAATGTAAGAGGTTAAAATATGTTTAATTGGTCCATATTTTAATTAACTGCTCTAATAAGACCTTATTCTTAGACTTATTTCGGTCATCTGGCGGACAAAAACAGATAGGCTGTACAAAGACTTAGTCCAGAGATAAGTGTCTTCTCAAATCCAGGGAAGCCAACAGGCTAAAAAAAATAAGTATGATGAGAAATACAAAGAGAGGAGGGGATAAAAAGGGAAAGGGTGGAGGGAGACAACAGGTGTGGGATGAAATAGATTGTTCGAGATAGACTGTGTACCCTGGATCCCAGGCCACGGGAGATGTGGGGAGGGAACCCTGTGAGTTAGGAATAAAAACACACAACTTCTCGACTGGAGTGTGCCTGTCTCTGTATGGGCACCACTCTTGCAAGCTTTTGGATTAAAAGCCTCACTTCTGCTGCCTCTGTAATCCAATTTCCCTTCTTCTTTTGGTCTGGACAGGTGAGATCATTTCTTATACTGAATGAATTCAAAATATATATCTTTCATTGTTATTTTGACTTTGAGAAAGAGCCATAAGTAGTATAGTGCCATATCCAAAGATTAAAGTGGATGAGAACACATGGTAATGTTTCCATGAGGCTGTCTTTCCTTTGGATGACACTCAGCAGCAGTATTTCTGATCATAGCTTGCAAAGACACTCACAAGGGAAGACTTCCAAAACTGCTTCAGAAAGCAGCAAAAACTGGGATAAGTGTGTTTGATGCAAAGGGGAGTATTTTGAGGGTAATTAATGACGATGTGTCCTTACTGTAATAAATGCTTTAAAATTTAAATGATCCCCATGTAATTTGATCACATCAGTATATGTTATCTGAATATAAAAATAATTTTACAACTTAAAACTAAGGAAAACATGAATTGCATACTCAAAGAACAATGAAATATAAATGAGATTTTGTAAAATATGGAAGAAATTACCACAAGGCAAAAATACACAATAAAAACTCTAATCAAATAATCACTGATGCATGTCTATCAGTCTAAATGGAGACTGATAAACAATATAAGAACTCTGTTAGGATTATCAAAATATAAAGGGGATAGTACTTGGAAAATGTTTTCAGTTTTAAAATTTACATTTCGTTCTTATATGTTTCTCTCTTCTTACAGAAACCTTTCTTTTCTTTTCTTTTCTTTTTTTTTTTTTTTGTGGTGCTGGGGATCGAACTCAGGCCCTTGTGCTTATAAGGCAAGCACTCTAATCACTGAGCTAAATCCCCAGCCCCCAAACCTTTCATTTTAATATATTCCAATAATGTTCATGATTCTCGTCAAGTATTTTTATAACAGATACTCTAAAGTCTTTGATTTCTACTTGTATTTTTCACATGTGAGTGGACAGTTTCATGTTTCTTTTTATGCCAAGTAATTGAAATCCATTATTTGCTTTGTATGTAAACCATTATTTAACATTTTAATCAAGAGCCTAAGTCTTATTTAAGTCCTGTAGAAAATGGGGATATATTTTTTTTTAACAGGCAATCAATCTGTTTGGTTTCATTTTACAAGTTCTACCCCCATCTCTGTGTTGTGGTTCTGATATGATTTGAGTTTTCAAAGCCTTGATAGTGCTTCCTGCATCTATTCAGAGCGAGTGCAAACCAGAGTGAGCCAGGGACCTGGGAAGAAGAATCTTTGTTGAGTAAGTGGTCATATATATATTTTTGTTGTTGTTGTTGTTGACTGTGGTCAGATTTTTGCATATGTGTGCAGCAGTGAATTCTAGAGTTCATAAACCATTTTATGGGGCTGCTTTCCTTAGCATCTCTCTCTCCTGTTTCAATCTCCCCAGTACTTTCTGGTTCCCTGGAACTCATCTTTATGGTTTTCCTGCCAGATACCAAGTGTCTAGCAACCCCACTCAGCCATATACTTATACACACTATCAGGACTCAAGTTCAAGTCCAAAAGATGGGAGGACAGACAGAAAAATAGTGGTGATCAGTGCCACCCATTTGGGATCATAGCTCCACCAAATAGAGAATAACTGTCCCACTCTCAGTGTTGGCTTCTGCTGGCCACCTTCCCAGATGCTGCCACTGTTCTCACGGAATTGCCTACCGTATGCAGATGGAAGGACAGAGTAAATACAATGAGCATTTGCACATACCCTTTGATCATTAGGATTTACCCTCTTGCCCCTTAAGCTAGAGCTAGATGGTTTATCCATAAAGCTTTCTATTTGTGTCTCGGTGCTCCTTTTTACGTTTCCAGCTGCATTCAGTTCAGGTGGAGAGATACAGAGGAGAAAAGTACAGTAACCTCACCACTGTTCCAATTCTACTCTGACTCCCCAGGCTTCTCCCCACCTTCCTGCTGCAGCCTCGGGGTTCTCCAACCAGCAGCAGGCTGGTAGGGGAAGAGTATGAGAATTCACAAATTGCATATCTTCATAATGACAATAAAACAGAGAGTAGAAAGATAAAAATTAAAAAACTAACAATAACTACATGGGACCAATATTGAGAGTTTAGATAAAATGGGAAATATACATACAAAAGTATAATCTACCAAAATAAGCTAAATAAGAAACTAAAAGTGTGAATCTTCTTATGAATAATAAAGAAACTAAAGTACTATTTCTTAATATCCCCAAATAACCCTTGACGTTAGTGGTCTTATAGACAAATAATAGAAAACTTTAAAGGAGTAAATCATTTCAAATTTATTCAAGGATAGTGAGAATAAAAACTCAAACACTTTCAAAGATAATTAGCACACTCTTATAAATGGAAATTCTTACCTATTCAATACAGCAAGATTCAGTAATTCTGCTCCTCAGAGTCACGTACAAGAATACTTAGAGCAAACACCCAAAAGCCACAAAACTGCAGTGTATGGGAGAGAAAATTATAAACTGAGGTAGGTGCAAAGAATGTGATTCAGTTGTCAAAATGAGGGAAAATACAATATTTGAACAAGTCTCAGAAGTTTTACATCTAATATAAAAGGATTTCGTATAGCATGTCTTATTATCTGAAAAACAATATACTTAATTGAAAAAAAGTATTTTAAAACAACTTGAACAGGAAAGGAAAAGAGCAATCATTATTTTCTTTACTAATACGATGTAGGATCAAAGGATAGATAGGTTTGGACTAATAGATAGATGAATACACAAGAGCTCTCAAGATGAAAAATAAGCTGTGTCATGAACCAGGGACTGTGAACAGCTCAATTATGTGCCCTAGAGTTCTGCCAAATCACAGGAGCAAAGGCATTAGGATCATACACTGATGAAGCTTTAAACAGTTAAATACGAAGGATTGAGGCACTCTTCCCATCTGCTAAATCTGTAACACAAAGAAATAAGAGGTCCTTTGGTTCCTGCTCTCTCAGCACCCCATGGGATTTTTCCAATTGTCTGTGAGGCCGAAGAGCAGCAGAAGGAAGAGCTGCTCACAGATTCTAAGCTTAAGCAGACTCTCTCCTCTTACAGTGGTTCTTCTGTGTCTCAATAATTTCAAAGCCAAACTTCCTGTAGAAGCCAATTGCTGACTCACTACTGATCTGGACAGATGCTGTCCAAAGTGTTATCTTTTTCACAGACGTTTAAGGCACGATTTAACATTTTAGCTCGTATTTCCAGCCTTCAGTAAGTGCAAGTCATCCTAGTGTCACGATGTCAAGTCTCTTTTGATTCTGCGAATGATCTACCCCACAGCATACGGCACCTATAGTGGTATCAGTGAAATATGCAAGTTTGCTAGGTCACCTACCTCCAGCAAGTCCATATAGAACTTGTCATTATAGCTAACTGGAAACCTGACCAAGTTTGACCTCTTTGACTGTTTGATACTGTGTGGTGTTACATCACCCAGTTCCATCGGGCCTTTCATCCACTGGCAGAGGCTTTTCTGAACCACCATTCTCGAAGCCATCTTCCTCGCTGCCCTGAGTTCAACACAAGCCAGCCTCCACCACACAGGACAGGGAAATGCAGGGTGAAGGGGGCAGCAAAGTTCTAACATGGCCCTGATCCTACAGAGAGGGCAGGACATTTCCATTGCTGCTCCATACCTGCACATGGGGCACTCATCTCCTGCCAGAAGCCTCCGTCAGTCAGACCCCTCGCCATGCTGTGTAGATTTCTCGCCTTTGAACATGACTGTTAAATCAGCCCTTGCTCATGTCAGTTGCCAAATTTAAAAACAAAACAAAATAACAACAGAACAACAACCTAAGTTACATAATGACAGCCTGTCAACAAAACCCCACGAACCCCAAAAACAAGCACTCAGAAAGACACCTTAACATTCTGAGTGTTATCATATCACATTTTAAATAGATTAGAAGAAAACGTATGGAATTATGCATGCCTTTAGGTATTGAAGCAGGAGTCTTCTACTTTTATCAATAGAAAAATAGGGTACTTCGGAGAAAATTTTCAGTGAGAGTAAGTTCCAAAGCTAGATAGAGCATCATAGTATCTGACTGTGTCGCAAGCTGTCAGAAGGTGTTTTGCAGCCAATTTCTCAGTGATAAGAGAAGCCAAGAAAAATTAGCCTAGCATTTAACACAGCTTTCCTTTGCCAATACTAAAAACCTGTAGCTAAACGCCCGAGGTCAAGACGAGGGGCCAAAAACTGGAGCTCAGGGCCGTCAAAGAGGAGGGGCTGTTGGTCTTCTACTGCTTCTGTAACATCATGTAGAAAAGTACACAGTTATTTTGTGCAGTTTTCTGCTCTTTCAAAAAGGAAACACACACACATGAAACTATGCTAAAAAGAAACTATAATAGCACATTCAAAGCTCTGCTTTCCAGTTACTGAGCGTCTCATCGCTACCAAGGATACTGCTATCAGCAGTCCTTCTAACAGCGCAGATTCATTTTGCTTGTATTGAATCTTATATACATGACACAGTACATGAAGGGCTATTTTGTTTCTGGTGTCTGTTGCTTAGCATTATATTTGTGAAATTTACCCATACTGGTGTGAGTAGTTATGCTTTATCAGTTTTCATGGTGGAAGAGTAATTTACTATGTAAATCACACTTAATTCTCTGACGAGCAAACACTTGTTTAACTTCTGGGCTTTGGTTTATTACAGCCTGTGCTGCTGTGGCCATACTTTTACTGCATTTGCTGCCCCTATTTGGGGACTCCTGTGTGTTCTTTCCTGGGAGTGGGTCATACAGGCTGTGCAAATCTCAACTTCAGGAGACATTACTGACTCACATTCACAGCAGTACTGTTAGAGGTGTGGATGTTCTCCATCCTTGGAGCCCACGGGATCAGCCATGTTCTTACTATAGTCATTCCCATGTTTCCTCCTGGTGACAGCCTAGCCCTGCATTGGTTCTGTGGTGGGCTTTGGGCAACAGAGAGACAGTGTAGGTTGTATAGCACAGGCTGTATCTGATTAGCCAGCTCCCTTTAGTCCTGCACAGACTATCATAGGTAATCTTACCATCTCCCCCCATAGTAGACATTTTCTGGCAATCCCTTGTCATTTTTCTGACACTCATGTGTGCCATCTGATGATATAGTTGTGGGATTAAGAGTGTTTCCTGGTGATCTTAACCATGGAAATGTCCCTCTTACATTCTATTGTCTCTACAGCAAACACAAAGAGTGTGGATGTCTCACAGAGATAGGTTACCTATATGTTTCTCAATGGAAGCTTCTACAGAGACCCATAGCAAATCATTATCCAAGCATCAGATCTTTGCCTCAGCACTGTGGTAACCCTGGTGTTAGAACAGGTGACAGGGACAGATAAGTAAGTCTTGATTTCTGTCCTCAAATTTTTCAGGCTAATAGAAAGTAGTCACATGTAAAATTTAAACAGCAGCAAAGGGCAAAACCAGAGACCATGGGAGGTGAAAATGTTTATGGGTCAAAGGAAAGCAGAGAAAGTAAAAGCTACAGTGTGCTTTGGGGGGATGTACTGGTTGGTCCCCAAATGACCAAGGAAGACTTCATGAAGGCGGATGTTTTTCTAGGCTTTGGATGATAGAAAATATTTGGATAGAACAATTGATCTCAACATACGTTCCACTACAACATACTTTCTTAAATTTAACCATGGTTCCTGATTGTTGAAAAGTTCTTTTCAACACACTGGAAGATGATTTAGACAATAGAAATTGGTCTTCCAATCATAATTTTTATCTTGTATATTCACGCTAAACATGGGAAATTTTCTAATGTCATATATAGGACACCTGACACTCTGTTCAGATCATCTCAGGTGCTTTTCACATTTCTCTGTGGTATTTGCTCTATGTCCTACATCTGTGCCTCAGGTAAGGAAGTTCCGCAGGCTACTAGAACTTGCTTTGCTCAAGCACCCTGACCAGGGACAGAAGCTACAAGGATCTCCCTGTAGAATGACACTTAGCTAGCAGCCAAGTGGTGTAGAAATCTCTCAGACCACTCCTTTATCTTCCAGTTAGAACCAAATCTAAACTTAAACCCACACTCCAGAGCTCCGCTTGAGCTGAGGCTGCAGCTACAATCCGTGGAGACTTTTCCTGAGATCATACCTTGCATGGCTTCTTCCGCACACCTATCCGACTTTTCCCACTTCCTTAACAAAGTCTTCTGGAACTTGTACCTTAAAAATCACTTGCACAAACTTTCCCAACTATGTTTCCCTCTGGGGACTATTATTGAATGGTTTTAAACTATTGACAAGTTCTATTTTCCAACAACAAAAATGGAGTTTATGTTACTGTTCATTGAACATGCTGAAAAGAAACTTACTAAAAGAAAAATGTGTACTTTTTTTTTTTTTTTGAGATGCCAGGGGGATGCCAGTGGTAACAGGAACAAAAGCTTTATTTTTGGATAGGATGGAGTACATGTGCTGGAGTGGGAACTGCGAGACGCTGACATCGGATAGGAAGAAGCCTCGGGGACAGCTTGGAACCCTGGACAGGGACCCCCCCACCCAGTCTGTGAGAGCCAGAGCAGGGTATCTGAAAGGAAGTGTCCAGAAAGGATGCACCAAGGTGAGGATTTTCTTGGGCCTCTGGGATGCCTGTTTCCTCTACAATCTCGGCACCATCAGGCTCCAGGTCAGCAGCAGCCCCCAGAGCTGTGGCCGCAGCCAGCGCCACCACACTGCCAACCACTGTCGCCCTCACAGGAGTCAGAGCTCCGCAGCCGGCACCTGTGGGACCTGCGGCGCCTGCGGTGGCCCAGGCAGCAGCCCCCCTCAGAGCTGGAGCCGAGGCCAGCGCAGCCCCCAGAGCAGGGAGCAGAGCAGGAGGGGGCAGCAGGCAGACACTGTGCCTGGCTCTTCCGGGGGCACTTGGGGGAGGGGCACCTGGGAGGGGGCGGGCACTGCTGCTGGTTCTGCTGGCAGGACATCTCGGCGGGGGCGCGGGGAGGGGGGGAGTCAGTGAACCTGGAGAGAATGAAGAAAAGTTCAATGTAAAAGCTTTAGGCCAGAGGCGCCTCCGGGGATGATTTTATAAAGCCCTTGCTCCTCAGACCAGCCACTTCCTGGGCTGGACAGGAGAAAGAGAAACTGATCTCCCACTAAATTGACCTGGAAAGACATTTCTTTCCACTTTGTCCTGCTT
>PVJO010031998.1:0-13721 GCA_004026905.1 Hystrix cristata
ACTGTGAAGTGCTGTGTGTTTCTTTGGCTTCGATCTCCTCTCATGCAACCCTACAAGCCTGGCCAAACTGCCTTTATCTTTGTCTGACCTACTAAAATAGACCTCTAGCTGGTTTTACTTCTGTTTCTTATAATTAATTCTCCAGAATCATCTTTTTAAAATATAAATAAAACCTCCTCCCTTACCTTAAAACCTCCAATGGTTTTCAAATGCTCTGGGAATAAAATCTAATTGTTCTTATCATGACCTATAAGTGAAAATATTATGCCTTGTTTATAATTCCAATCTCAGCAAATACCATTTTCCCCCTCCTGTCTTACTACCCCGCAGGCACAATGACTATCTTTTTGTTTCTTGAATAAACCAATCTTGCTTCCACCCAAGGGCATTTGCAATTGCTATTTGCTCCAGAAGTTCTGTCCTCACACCTTTGTATACCAAAGGCTGTCAGTCAATATTTGTTGAATGAATGAATAAATGAAGGACCGTCCACTGCCCAAAGGAACTTCACAGGGTGCACAAGCTGGTCCCTTACAAAGATAAGACTCCCTTCTGTGCAGATCCCTTCTGTGTTCTTCTATCCTTGACCACCTACTCTCATTATTTACTACTTCTGGACTTTTGTGTATATTGTTTTTTCTCTGGATGTTCCCCCATGCTCCACTCTGGCATCTTTCTTTGCCTGCTAATTTCTACTTAATTTTTAAGTCTAGTGAGGACTCCACTGTCTCTGTGGTGCTAATTGGTGATCTTGCCAAGCTGCTTCCTACACAGATTCGAAAGCATGGAGTCCTCATTTACCAAGTTCAGAGGCCCTCTTGTCTTCTCGGAACTGGATGTTTCCGTAAATGTCAATACCGAGAAAAATGCTGGTGGTTTTGCCGGAGACAATGGTGTGATGACTCTTAATGAACCCTTGTTTCAAGTCTTCTATTATCCTTGCAGTCAAAAAATAGTTATAGTGACTAACACAGTAATAAAAATGAATAAGGATAATTTAGACAATGTGTTTCCTATGCAAACTGATGGCTTTTGGTTCCTCATCTATCTGCCCTTGGGTACCTCAGCTCTTCACTGCATATGTCTTCCAAGACAGGATTATTTTCGGGAATTTTCTCTAATTTCCAAGCCTCATGAGCATGTTTGTAAATCTGTGTTAGATACCTCATTAATTTAAATCGGGAAATATCCTTGAACTTGAGTGGAAGATTGTAATCCAAAAAAAGGCATTCCTTTCTTCAGGGCAGACAACTAAAGAGGAAAAACAAAGCAAGTATCATGTTTCAAGTTCATTTTGATCTTATGAATACCTTTCATGAATTATCAGTTAGGTTAAGTTCCCCTTGCTCTGTGCATTAATATTTCTCTTATCATAAAGTTTATCATGTCATAATTATCTTTCTTATTTGTAAATTAGCAAATAAAATCTCCAACACAACTGTAATCTACTTAAAGCAATAATTTTTGTCTAACATGGTATTTACTAAATAACTTGAATTTGTTGAGCGAATAGGCTATTAAAGAAAATTAAAAGTAAACAAATGAAAATAAAAATCACAGGATCATATATAAGTAAATGTGAATTATAGTCAGAAGAATGTTCTGAAGTCAAAGTACCTAAAAATCCACTGTAGGATGAGGTGGGACTATAGCCTTTGAAGCTGTGTGTAACTTGGTACCAAAGCTGGAGGAAGATAAAGTCTTAGTTACTTTGTCATTGCTGGGACGAAATAACTGACATCCACAAGTTAAAGGAGGAAAGGTTTATTTCAGCTCACAGTTTACAGAGGTTTCAGTCCATAGTCAGCTGGCTCCAAGACAAGGCACAGGTGTGTGGCAGAGGAGAAAGAAGTCATAGCAAGGCAGGCAGGAAGCAGCAGCCTTCCTTTTGCTTTCCCTTTTTTATTCTGTCCAGGCAACAAGTTTCGTTGGCGCCATACACACCCAGGGTGGGTCTTCCATTTTCAGTAAATCCATTCAGTCACACCCAGAACTGTGCTAAATTGATCAGTGGACTATGATCTGGTATAACACACCCCTGACCCAGTCACTCAGGAAAGCCCCACTTAGGAGTGCATGAAGCTTTGGGGAACATAAACTATAATACAAGACACAAGCTATAACAGGTTCTAAGCCAGAAACAATAAGTGGCAGAAAAGAATTAGAGAAAAGGAACATTCCAGTGAATGCTGCCCTTAATTTCAGTCTTCCACAAAGTCTCAGGACATTATCAAAATGTAGATAAATTTTCTGCCAGATTACAACATACATGGTCTCAAATCCAACTGTTGATAGAGTCCTTCTTCTCAACCAAAACCCCCAAGTCTTGTCTTTACCACCTGTCTTTCTATCAGCATTCTGGCCTTCTGAGTTCTGACCAGAATCTCCCCTCAAACTTGGTTTACAGTATTCTTTCTAGGGCTTCTACCGCTGGCCTCTCCAAACCTTTCCGAACTCTTCCTGTGAACCAGTTCCAAAGGCTTCTGAAATATATCATCAGGTAGTGTCACAACAAAGACCCCACTTCTTTGGTACCCAAATCTGTCTTAGTCACTTTGTTCTAGCTGGGAAGCAATACCTGATACCCACAATTTAAAGGAGGAAAGATTTATATTGACTCACATAAAAGAAGAATCCTTATTGGAAAGAAGAATCTTGTGCTGGATACTGTTTCCTATTCTTAGATTTCTCACTCGAACATAGCAGCTCAAGCAAGTCTATGAAATCCTCTTAAGGCTATGGAGACTGACTCTCACAAAAGCCCTTGATCTTTGCACAGCATTGCTTACTGTGATTTCTTTTTCCCCTGTGGCCAGCCAGCGTAGAATATCCCATCCTTCACTCCCACCACTTTGGGCTCAGCTTACTTCAGACATTCTACGGCAAAAACATATTCCCCATTGTTGTGGCACCATGAAGTATAAAGCCCAGGAGTTTAAGAAGTCACTGCCAATGGCTTCATGTAAGATCATACTATGTAGTAGTTGTAGCTTAAACTGAATATAGTGTAACTGTGGTCTTGTTTCGGTTTAACAATATCCTTAAAAGTTAAAATAATGGCTAATATTTATTCAACACTTATATGTTCTTTACATATATCATCTCATACTATCCTTAAAATAATGCAAAGTGATGGCATAGCTGTTATTCCATTTTACTCATGATAAAACAAAAGCTTGGAGAGTATAAATAATTCTCCTATATTCAGTCAAGTGGTAGCCAATAGAACAAGGTTTGCTCACACTTTGTAGAGGTTTCAGTCCATTGTTGTCTGGCTTCAAGGCAAGATGGCACAGAAGGGGCATGGCGGAGGAGAGCTGCTTACAGCAGAATGAACAGGAAGCCCAGTGAGTGAAGGGAGGAACAAGGGAGGGAGATAAACGCCAGACTATACCCGCACCCGTGACCTATCTTCTCCAACCAGTTTCCACCTCCCAATATCACATGTAGTTATAAAGAGGTTAGTTTGCTGATGAGTATCACAGCTGCATGATCCAATCACCCACAAAGCCCCACCTAGGAGCACATAGGGATTTGGGGGAACATCTATATATAAACCATAACACTCAGTCTGTGATATTTAGTTATAGTAACAGAAAATCGACTAAGATAGCGATCCACCAAATTAACTCATCAATCCTGTGTCATTAACTTTTGGATATATATCCATTATTATTAAGTAATTATGGGTTCACAGGAAACTGCAAAAATATGTACAAAAAGGTCCTGGGTACACTTAGCTCAGTTTCCTTCAAGGGTAATATTTTGTATAACTATAGTACGATATATAAATTAGGATGTTGGCATTGGTACAATGCGCAAAGTTCCTCCAGATGTCACTAATTTGATGTGATCTTGTGCATATGTGTGTAATTCTATGCAATCTTATCACATGTGCAGAACCAAGTAACCAATATTACAACCGAGACAGAACCCTTGCGCCACAAGGCTGTCTTGTGCTAAACCTTTTCCCACTCTCCTTCCAAAATCACAGCAGTCACCAATCTTTCTCTATATCCATGATTTCATTATTTTAAAAATATTATAAAATAAAATAATAAATCTGTACCATTTTGAGGTCAACTTATTTTTCTTTTCACTGAGCATTACTTCCTGTGAGATCCATCTAGGTTATCGCATGCATCAACAGTTCGTTTCCCTTTGTGGTTCAGTTGAATTCACTGTACACATGTACTACAGTTTGTCTAACCATTTATCTGCTAAAGACATTTTTTGTTTTTCTTTAGTTTTGTTTTTCTTTAGTTTTTTTAAATAAAAGAAGACAGTTCATTTGAAGATGGAAAAGAGGGAATGGAGAGATGACAGACAGCTACTCGGAACAATTAGGGAGAATTTAAAAGTGAATTCCTCTCTTTAGTTTTTTTTTATCAATGAGACTTCTATGAGCATTCATTCATGTACAAGTTTTTGTGTAAATAGATGGTTTGTGATTTTTCATTTCTCTTGGATAAATGCTCAAGTACACAGTTGTTGAGTTGTATGGTAAGTACATATTTGGTTGTTTTTGTTGTTTTTTTTTAAAAAAGAAACTGTTAAATGATTTCCAAGGTTGCTGCACCATTTTATAGTCCTACCAGCTTTTGGGCTTTCTTCTCTTCTAAACTCCAGACCTTTGCTTCCAGTTGCCTAAGGGTAAATTTACGCAAATGCCTCACCTCCTGGAACTAATCTTATTAAAACTTAAACTCATTTTATTCCCCTACAAGTCAGCTATTTCTCTTTTATTTCTTGTCTAGACTGACAGATCTGTTCACTACCCAACTCAGACACTGACTTTACAGTTCTCTCCCTCTCTCCTACCTCTTACATACACATATAATTCTCATCACTTAGGTTGCCCCCATTTTATCTTCTATCTCAAAAATACAGGAGAGGATAGATTATCACTTTCCAGCAATTAAAACTAGCTAGTATTTATGCAAAGATTTCCTAATTTGGAATACTTTTGTCAAGTTGAGACCGGGCAGTTTGGAGGATATTAATGAGTAAGATATAGAGAAGTGAAACAGATCAGATGTTAAACAGATCAGACATATAAACAGCCTAAATAACCAAGTGAATTTAAACCTTTAAAAGGAATAGCAGATTGGAATAAACAGATCTATGCCGGGCAGAGCCCTGGCCTTGGGTATGGGTAGAATTTTAATGTATTCATGAAACAATTTATTTTACCAATTTGCACACTGTCAACTGTTTTTATGTGGCAAAGTCTGCTGGCTGTGCGGGTATATTAATTTGTAGAATGGTTTCTAAAAGTCACCTGGAAACCCAGTTAATAATGATTGTGCCTTAGCAGATTAATTACTATGTATCTTCATTGAAGATTTCTGAAGAAAATTTTCACATTCTTTCTGAGATGAGCTAAAGTGTGCTTGTCCCTAGTCAACACTTTGGTCACTCAATACAATCTAAGAGACATTATTCACTGCTCTTACTAGTTACACTTAACTAGGTAAGTCAATCTTATGTCTCCAGATCCCAAAATAAACCTTTCTTATCCAAGTAAAAAATTATCCTTCAATCAAATTCTCAGCGACATAACTTAATACTCATCAAATTGATACCTTGAAATGAAGCTCCTGCCAGAGCTGAGAAGTAATATGAGGAAATATGCAATCCAGAGTCAGGTGCCAATCCTTTTAGTGGCTCCCTGGGGATCACCTTTTCCTATATTCCCTTAGCCAGTTGTGTAGCCAAGTCCACTTCTAGGGAAATATAAACCTTTGACCCCTTTGCTGTTAATACAAATATTTATTAAGAAGTTGCTTGTGTTGAAAGAAATCACTAAGGTGTCTCTGGAGACTGTGTAGTGTGACTATTTGGCACGGTTGTAGTTGAGCAAGCCAACCTTGCTTCCTAACAATAAAGAATATGTTCAGGAAATCCCCTGTTTAAACTTATTTCCAACTGGCTTTGTTCAGATGGTGCTATGGGACGCTGAAGTCCTTGGAAGTCTGAGCCACTGACGGTGTTACTGCCTTCATCATGATCGAAATTCCATCAGGTTACTGTGGCTGTCAGTGACAGTCCCAAAGGGGACAAATTCACAAGACTCAGCCCGAGACACAGGAGAAAGAGAGGCCAGTCTCTCACACTGAATTCTCACTTGGGATGCAGCTCATGGAAAATTCCATCTTTTCATCCAGCTGCTCAGGGTCCAGTTCTGACTTTCCTATGCACACAGCTGATGTGTGATGAGCCTAACGGTGAGACTGGACAACTAGACGTTATAGATTTCTAGAGAACCAAATATTTGGAAGCTTTTCCAGCACTGGCCCGGATATCTGCAAACTGATCAGGAAGGGGCTCCTTTTCTCTCACTCTTAGTTCTATGAGAATTAGCCTTCCATTGCTGCAGTAATAAATTACCACAAACTTGGCAGCTTGCAACATGAATTCACTATCAGGTAGTTCTGTAGGTCAGTTCTGTAGGCCAAAGGTCTGCCTCAGACTTCACCTGGCAAAAATCAAGGTGTCACAGGGCTGTGCTTTCTTGAGGCTTTAGGGAAGGATCCATTTCCTTGCTCATTTGAATTGAATTCAGCTGGTCATGATTCTAGGCCTATGTTCTTGATGGCTGTGTTTTTGCTGCCCACATTCCTTCTCTTATGGCTCCTGCATCTGTGAAGCCAGTACAAATGGATGGAGTCATTCTCATGCTTTCAATTTCTACCCTCTTTGTTCTTTTTTTTTTTTCTTTTGAGTACCAGTAAGACTTTTATTCATTGTATTTTCCCAGGAAAAGTAGAAGGGAAGGAAGAGTCAGCACATGTGTTACAAAATGAGAAGAAAATAGGAAAGGAAGTAAGTGTACTGTAAGTGTACAGCAAAATCAGCCATCATATAGACACCCCAGTGATGGGGTCACCAAAGCCCAAGGGGGCTTGGTCCTGGGCAGTTCAGGAGGAACGTGAAGGGTTCAGGGAGAGAACAGACAGGTATATACTTCCCCACCCTCCCCCCATGTCTCCCCATAAGTTCAAGATTTCACACAAAGCTTTGGTATCTAGCAGTAAACATGGCGTTACATCTGTCTGTCTCCTATTAAACCATTTTGAGGCCACTTTGACATAAGTTTCTTGCACCTGCATAAAAGTTCCTGAGTGACTTGACTATACATTCGTACTCCCTTTCCTGGTCTCCTGACCCCACTTTCACATAAAGGCCCCCACTTGCTTCTCTCTAGGATTATGAATTGAGTACATTCGATCCATCCAAACAGCAGGTGTTCAGCACGAATCACATTACATAACCATCTTGACTCAGGAGGTTGGGAACAAGGGGTAGGGGCTGCTTGTTCCTTCAGGATTTCTCCATAAGTCATTTAAGAGTTGCAGAAACACTCCAAGAATTAAAAAGGTATGTATGCGGGTCTGTGGGTTTTCTTTAGGGAGAGAAGAAGGTAGGAGTCAAGTTTTTAGGACAGATTTGGTCCCAAATAGGAAACAAGGGAAAGGGGAATACAAAAGAAAAGATGGTTCAAGATCCCCACTTCAAAAAGAGCCTCCCCCAACTTATTTTTCAGATCCTTTTGCCTGGTGCAGAACCTTCTGTCAAAGATGCTTTGGCTATTTTTCTCTCAATAAAAAAATAATTTTGTAAGCAATAAAACCCCAAAAGAACATGGAGAAAAGACCAACACATTATATTTACACAAACTAGGCCACCTAGCAATTTTCAACTCAGAGACTCAATAAAATCCTACAAAGCCCAGAAAAATATAATAATTAAGAGGGGGCAGCATTTGGGGGATACTGGTTTCTCCCCTCTTTATATTGTCTCATCTCTTTATAAACCAAGCACGACAATTTTCTAGTTGAAGGTCACATGTGGTTAGTCTGGCCCATGTGGATAATCTAGGATAATCTGACATGTACCCTTCATCATATCAGCAGTCTCCTTTGCTATGAAATGGAACATATTTGCAAATTCTGTGGGTTAAAGTTTGGACATCTCTGGGGGTCCATTTTCAGTCTATGACAACATTGAATGGAATAAGAATTCATTCATTCTTTCAACAACTTTTTACTTAGTGCTAACCATATCCAAGAAAATACATGAGGCACTCGATACTAAATCCTGTGTCATCTGTGAACTACAAGAGGCGACCAAGAATTTGCACAATTGAGCAAATTTACCTACTCAGTTTTTTCTTGAGTCACACATTTCCCACAAGGAGAAAAGCAGGGAAAGAAACAGATGTCGTAGGATCCTCCTCAGTTTTCACAGATTAGGGGGTGGATGGAAAATGAGGAATTAAGGGTGCAGGACTGCTACTGTGGAAGTTAAGTCCAAAAGAATCAATTCATGTAAAATTCATAAGAGCTTTTGACATGGGCCATGGTGTCGTACTAGCAGAGGTACACATCCTTTTTGCTTGCAATTTAGTTCAGGACATGTGGAATTTCAAGCAGTTAGAATAAAATTCGGAGCGATTTTTCATGCAGTGAAAGAAAAAGTCATGCTTCAGACCGCAGGGAGATTGAGAAGGGCACAATCGGTTTGAGCCAGAGAGACAGAGTAAGCTCCTTTCTTCATTGTTTGCATCAGGAGCAGGAGATTGGCAGGTGTGGGTGTCATAGGAGGGGAAGATTAGAGTTAAAAAGAACCAGTTATAGCCAAGGCACCAGCTTAATTGATAGACTACAAAATAAAAGCAGTACAGTGTCATTATAAATCCTTTCTCTATTAATCTGTTATCTTTATTCCTTGAAAAAGAAAATTTGGAAGTCAGGTAAAAATGCTGACGCTCAAAACACTGACAATACCAAATACTAGGAAGGCTGTGGAGCAACAGGGAGTCTCACATATTGCTGGTGGGAATACAAAATGGTAGACCACCTCAGTGGTAATCTTGGTTGTTAATTTACTTGGCTTAAGAATGGCCTACAAGATCAGAAAAGTACACTTCTGGATATATTTGGGTGGGACATGGGCACATGACTTTGGGGACTATATCTTGACCCTGACCCCTTACCTCCTGGTGCTTCCCTTGTTCTCTGGTTCTAGGATGCCATACGTTATTCAGCTTTCCTCTACTACTCTCCTGCCATGATATTCCTGCTTTGGAGCCAGCTAACCATGGACTGCAACCTTTGAAAGCAGAAGCCAAAATAAACGTATCCTCCTTTAAGTTGCAAGTGTCAGGTATTTTGTCCTGAGACAGAAGGGCTGACTAATTGATCTGCTGAGGAAGACAGTTTGACAGCTGCTTACGAAAACAAACATACTCTTTTTTATGATCCAGTTCCTTGATATTTACCCACAGAAAGTAAAAACTTAAATCTACCATAAAACCTACACACAGATATTTATAGCAGTTTTGTTCCTAACTATCAAAACTTGGAAGCAATCAAGAAGTTCAGTAAGTGAATGAAAAATAAGGTGGGCTACAGCTGTACAATGGAATATTAATCAGTACTATTAAAACATGAACTATCGAGCCACAAAAAGATACAGAACCTTCAATGCATACTACTAAGTAAAAGAAGCCAACATGAAAAGGGTATTCTGTATATCATATGGTTCCATCTCTATGCCATTTTGGAAAACACAAAATTATGGAGGCAATAAAATGATTAGTTGTTCCAGAGGTTAGTGGGGAAGCGAGGAGCACGGTAGGAATAGCAGAGTACAGAGGAATTTCAGGGCATGAAAACTATGCCATATATAATGACAGAAATGTGAGGTATGATCAAAACATATGGTGAATGTTCAAATTTTTAAAAAATTACAGCAAAAGAATTCCTCTCAAAGTATCCCTCTCTTTGAACACACTTATCCCATCATCCTTGCCACCTTCTGGAGCAGTTCTGGAAGTCCTCTTTCACAAATGTCTTTAACTGCACTGTCCTTGATAGCCTGAACTGATTTAAAATTTTTATCTTTGATGGTCATTTTTATTTTGGGGAAGGTCCAAAAGTTGCATGGTGCCAAATCAGGTGAATAAGGTGGATGAGGACATGCCATAATGTTTTTTCAAGCCTGCCTTTCCACTGGATGGCCCTTGACAGCAGTACTCACTGTATTTTTTTAAATTTTATTTTAATGGTACATTTTAGATGTACATAGTGATAACATTTATCATAGGGAATTTGTACCTGCACATGACATATCTTGTTGCTTCTTTTTTTCCTGGTCCCCTTCATTGTATTTTTTTTAAATCGTGCCTTATAAAGACATAAAGAGGTCTTCCAGAACTGCTTCAGAAAGTGGCAAGAATGAGAGGATAAGTGCATTTGAAGTGAAGGAGACTATATTGAGGGGGATTAATGGCATTGTGTCTTTTCCTGTAATAGAGTTTAAACAGTCACCATGTATTTTGAACACATGTCATATGTGATGACATATTTCTCTAAACCCATAAAATGTATAATACAGAGAGTGAACCCTAATGTAGACTATGTACTGCGGGTAACAGTGATGTGTCAGTGTGGGTTGATCAGCTGTGACAAATGTACCATTCCAGTGGAGATGTTGATCGTAGGGGAGTCTGTGAGTACCTGTGTATATGTGTGGGGAATTGGAGCATATTGAAAAACCTCTATACTTTCTGCTCAAACTTGCTGTGAATCTAAAAGTGTTTTAAGAAATAAAGCATATTTTTTAAAAAAGATTATTTTAGAATTCTTATTTCTACTATCTTTTGAGCACTTGTTTTACACCAGACATTATGACAGCTTATGTTAATTTTTGCTTGCCCTCTCAGCAATCCCATGAAATAGGTGTTATGATTTTCGTTGTACAAATGAGAAAGCTGTCATATGTGGCGATCAAGTGACTCTCTCAAGGTCACCTGGCTAACAAGTGAGAATCTGGGATTCTAAGCTCAGCATAGTTTTACTGTATTATACAGTTGTTCACAAAAGAGCCAATATATGGTAAATATATTTAACAATATGGGGGACACTTGATAATGGTCACTGAATTTTCATGGACAGAAACTGTGTGATGTAGAAGTAAGAATATTAAAAGAATAGCGCTGAGAAAAACAGGAAATAGGAAAGTACACAGGAAACAGCCACACCTTTTTCCAAAAAAAAAGTGCTGTTCAGAGGCTGGTTTTACTTAGAGGTTTCCACCTTCCATTTTTGGAGAAGTTTTACTCATATCGACTCTCCCATGGAAACAATGATGAACTCTGGATGCTGGGGAGCAACCAAAAGCAGCAGACGTTGGAGGGGTGTCTGCAGTTGGAATAAGGGAGTAATACCACCAAGCTGAAAAATGCCCCATTTTTTTACAGATTTTTTAATATAATGAGTCAAGCTTTTTTTAGCTTATTAGTACATGTGTGTAGCACACAATGTTTACACTCCTTCTGGGAAGTTGGTACATGTACATAACACATTTTAATTCATTTTTTCAGCCCCCTTCCCTTCCCTTTCTCCCCCTCCCACCCATCCCTTGATCCCCTTCCTTCTTTTTTTTTTGTGGTGCCGGGGATCGAACTCAGGGCCTTGTGCTTGCAAGGCAAGCACTCTAATCACTGAGCTAAATCCCCAGTCCCCCTTCCTTCTTTTTTATACATGATTGTAAGTGTATATGTTTGTACATGTTTGCCATACATAATGTTTACATTCCTTGTGTAGAGTTGGCGCATGTATATAACACATCCCAATTCCTTTTCTTCATCCCTTATCCTTTCCCTCCCTCCTTCCCTTCCTCCCCCTCCATCTCTTGATCCCCCTCTCCTTTTAGAATGTTCTACTAAATACTTAGGAATTAACCTAAGGAAGCGAACGACCAGCACTGTAGTGAAACTACAGTGTAGTGACAGTGCAGTACTCTGAGAAGGGAAATTGAAGAGGACATCAGAAAATTAAAAGATATTCTCTGTTCTTGGATCGGCAGAACCAATATAGTCAAAATGGCCATACTTCCAAAATTAACATACAGATTTAACACAATCTCAATCAAAATTTGAACAGCATTCTTCACATAACTGGGAAAAACAACCCTAAAATTCATACCGAACCAGAAGAGACCCAGAACAGCAAAAATAATTCTGGCAAAAATTTTTCCCATTCTTTGCTGGTTGTTTCTTTTGCTGTGCAGAAGTTTTAAAATTTAATATGATGCCATTTGTTGATTCTTGGAACTATTTCCTGTGCACCTGTGGTTCTGTTCAGAAAGTCCTTGCCTATGCCTGGAACTTCAAGAGTTTAACCTATTTTGTCATCCAGCACTTATTTAAGTGTTTCTGGTAAACGTTTAGTGCTTTGATCCATTTTGATTTTAGGTTAGTACATGGTGAGAGAGATATGGGTCTAGATTCATTTGTCTGCACTGATCCCTCTAAGCTTGGATGTGAGAACAAAAAGGTTGCTAACCATTTATTAACTATCTTCCATGTGTCAGATACTGGTCTAGAATCTTTAATTTAATATTATCTCCTTGAGATTGGAATCAGCATCCTTATTTCACACATGAATAAACTGCAAACCTACAGTAAGAACAAATAATCAAACATATGTCTTTTCCCCTTCAAGTAGCAAAGATGAGTGACGAATTCTTCTGCATCTTAAAATGAATGTATTAAAATGTTAAGAAAAATTAAAACAGCAAGATAACCCATAATTCTACCAGTCAAACATGACTCTGTGTGTGTGTGTGCGTGCGTGCACTATCTTACCCTTATGTGCACATATTTTTCTAGAAGTTGTGATTGGAGTATACTTAAATTTTGTTTACAGGTTTTAAAATTTAGTATAACTTAGCAAATAATTGCATATTCCCATAGTCTTCATAGTGAGTATTTTAGCAGTCGTGTAGTAAAATGATTTCCCTAATGGACAGTTAGGTTGTTTCCAGTGTTCAGTTGCCCAAATCGAATTGTTATGGTGTGTGCTAACAGTGTTTTGTTACTAATAAATTATTTCCTCACAATAAATTCTCAAGAGTCATATTGAGTAAAAAGGTTATGGACATTTTTATAGCCATTGCCACATGACACTACATTATTTGGCAAAAGGACTGCATGGATCCACAGCAGTAAGTGTAGAGCTAAACATTTTCATGCTATTTTTGATAACTGGCAATACGGTGAGTTAGAAACTTTGGAAGAACCTCCAAGGGTAAACAACCTTGTATACTGAATAAAATATAAAAATCATCAATTTAAATAAGTTAATGAGCTGACAAGAAAGTAAGGAATCTAAGATCCTCAAAATGAACTCAAAGCAACAACAAAGTGACAAAGCTGGGCTTTTAACCTGCACGGTCTGTTTACTGCAAAGGAACAGACACTGATGAAACTCATTAGTGGGGATTTAAAGGCTCCCTCTTCCACCCATAAAGAACCACTTGTGACTGTGTGAATGCCCTGCTCTTCAGCACTCTTTTCCCATGGCAACACACCCAAGCACAGTGCTTGCCTGAATTGATGATTACAGTGGTGTTTTGCAAAATGATTTTTTCTCTAGTACTGTCATTTCTTCTCTATTTACTATCTGATGTTCTTCAAATATCAAGAGCTTCCTCTTCTCCTTTCTTAGGCTATGGATTCCTTCTTGTTCTTTGGATTATTTTCCTTCTCTGTGTTTACATTATCACTTTGATATATGTTAAGTTCTATTATTTCTGTTTGCACTCAATTTTAGGGGTTATCTTTTTCTTTTCTGATTTATCTTTCTTTCTTGTGCTTATATTCATAAAGAATATATTTATCTTATTTCCACTCTATTATAGTAAAGGTACCT
>PVJO010031999.1:0-13632 GCA_004026905.1 Hystrix cristata
AGAGAGAATAGCATCCTTGCAGGAACTTTCTTCAATTTTTTCTTTATCCTCAGGACACTGCAGTCATTTACATCTCTGTTCTCTTCTTTAGAACCTAGTGGGGAAGTCTACATGGAGATACTGACTTGACATTCATTAAAATAAAAAGAAGACTGCAAAGAAAAAAAGAGGAAAGTCACACATCCTAACTTCTTAGGAATAACACAGGAGATACAAAATTTGTCCAGCAACACTGCTTGACACGACACATCAGTCTTTAATAGTTAAGGTTTCTGGGGAAGCTGGAAAAAACTAAAGTTGAAATTTAAAATATTAGTATAAAATATCTATTTTAAATTTTTGAAAAAGAATTTACTAAATCCATTTGGGAATCATCTTTTTTATTAGTTTACCAGACATTTAACCTTACTATTATCATGAGAAACATTTCTTTTAATAAGTAATGTATAAGTTTCTTCTCATGTGAGTCTAATAAATGGATGAATATATTTGCTACATGAAAGCAAGTTGAGGCAAAATAAAAATTCAAATGGCAAGTAAGTAAAATGCTCATGAAAATGAAAGGGACAGCCGAAGTATTATTTGCATGCATCAGTGGGCAGATGCTACTTTCTGCCTTCACTTACAGCTTTTTACATCCCTAATGGAAACTGTGTGAGTTGGCAAATTATTAACTTGTACAAAGCCTCAGTAAAGAATGAAATCTTAGCTGGCCTAGCATATTCTGTGACAGTGCTACACAGTTCTAAAGTAATTTAAAGAGACTTTTGTTGTCGGGTTATGTGTATCTATCTTATTTTAATATTTTTCAGCACCGTTTTCCAAATTAAATTGGATATAGAATTGACCATGTCTTTACTAAATGAAGTAAGAAACAGCCCTTTGCATGAAGACTGGGAGAGAAAATGTTTCTATTTAAAAAGCATTAGAGATGCAGTGTGGTGCATATTTGAGTTGCATTTTATCAATTTCCTCGACTCTGGATGTAGTGATATATAAATGTTAGTAGTCACTAAGCACATGGCAAGCAGGTGCAGCATGCTTCACCAGTACAGAGCTGACATTTTTATGAGATCTCTCAGCTGGAGGAGTGAAGGAGCATCGGAAGAGAACAGGAGAAACACCTGTCACCCACTCATTTTATTTTCAATTGTAGTGTCTTGAAGGGAAAGAAATTACATTAAAGTGAAATATTAACTATGAATGAGATAGAGGCATTATATCTATGTGGCTTGAATCTATTACCTTTATATAGAAAGAATTTTAAATGTGTAGCAATATATCTTACCAGGATATATTGAGAAAAAAATATGTGCTTAATGAGCTCAAATGCTTTATACATTGTGCATGGTAAATACAACCTAAAATTATGTTTTCTTTTGTTTGTGTGGGGATATGAATGCCTTAATTGAGTCTCATTCTTTTTTCAGAAATTAATGCTAGCTATAGTTAAAAGAACAGTAAGTTTTTAGAAAAAAAAAAGCAGTGCAATTAGGACTACATGGTGTCTGAACTGAAAATCTTGTCATTTAAAATAAGCAGCTAACCCAGTGAATCAATCAAGCGCACACACACACACACACACACACACACACACACACACACCCGATAAAGCAAAAAAACAGAAAAACAATGAAGAGGAACCTCTTATAAAGAGACAGGGAAGACCAGTTGAGTGCATAAGGGACAGATTGGTAATTTGTTGAACAATATATTCACAAGTTCTGGAAAGACAAGTGTGTTAGAATTTGAAGAATCAGATAAAACTATATTTTAAGAAAGAAAAAAATATTGTTGAGAAAATAAATTTGGGAGCATATAAGAAAAGACATGAATTAGTACAATGAAACGGAGATGGGAAACAACCTGCTTTTAAATACTAAAGAAAAATGATTGGCAATGATGATTATACAGATCTGAAATCATATAATGGAGATTATTTAAGGGGTCAGGATTTGTGTTTCTTCTGCAGCTTTATCTACAACTTTAACCTCACAGCCAGGAGACAAAGTCAAGATTATTAAAGATGGATTGAAAACATCACTTTAGCTATCAAGTAATAAGCATATGCTTTGTGGTTTAAATCTGCACCTAGAGGGAGACAAGTGATTTTTTTTCAGAAAAATAATGTCAGAAAACCAATGGGCATACTATTTTTATATGAAAATAATTATATGACACTGAAGTACATATATTATCTTAAGATATTTTAGAAGAAAGTAGTTAAAGGCAACAATGAAGATATTTTGAACTTCTGTTTCCCATACTTCTGAGTTCCACCTGATAGTTCCCTTCTGTGTATATAGCAATTGAAACCAAGAAGAACACCTTTGATCCACCCTTGATCCTGTGCTCAAGTAGAAAGAGGAAATTCAGTGGAAGTAAAATAGCAAAAACAAGCAAAAAAGGATCCATGAAGAGAAGGAAAATGAATAGTTTAGAAAAAGGAGCTTCTACAAGCACCATTGGGAAGGACATAAAGAAGATGCGGCTACCCTAGTCACGTGGTTTTACTTTTCACTCATATGCCTGATGTTATCAGCAGGACTCTGATAAAAAAAAGTCTTGAAATTTTTTTTTTTCTTTTTTGGTGCTGGGGATCAAACTAAGGGCCTTGTGCTTGCAAGGCAAGTACTCTAACCTCTGAGCTAAATCCCCAGCCCCGTCTTGAAATAATTGATACAACTTTATGAAGAATGGGAAATCCTTTTCCCATATCTCATCATCATAAAAAGATAAATAGTATTGTGAATGATTCAAAAATAAAATGATGCAAGTTATATGGCTGAAAATTTTATTGATTACAATCTCAGAAATTTCCATGATTTCAAAATTTAGTTAGATTATTAGTTTAGTTTGAGGTTTTCTTTCTTTCTTTCTTTCTTTCTTTTTTTTTTTTCCTACCTTACAATACAGCTCTTCAAGGAAAACTGACTAATTATCTGAAGGAAATGAAGTCAGCATACAAGAGAAATACCTGCATGCCCACTTTTATTCTGGCACTATTGATGAAAGCTAAGGTGTGGAATCAGCCTAGGTTCCAGTCAGCAGCTGAGATGAATGGACAAGGAAATATGATGTATATGCACTTAATGGAGTATATTCCACTACAAAGGAGAATGAGCCTGCCATGTGCAGGAAAATGGGTAAAACTGGAGGACTTCATATTAAGCAAAATAAGATAGACATGGAAAAAATTTCATATTACTTGCATTTGCAGAAACTTAAAAAAAACTAAATAATGTAAAGAAAATGAAAGAAGAGCTACAAATAGGAGAATTACTAGAGACTGGGAGAGATGCAAGAGGAGGAAAAAGGGAGTGTGAACAGCTCCCATCCATGTAACCTGTGTATATATGAAAATAGCACCATGAACCCCATTTTTTACAATTAATATGTGTTAATAATTATAATGAAGTTAATGAGATCGAATTTTTAAATACTTTAGCAATTCATTACTCAGTAAGTACTACATGCAGGCATGAAATATTTTAAACTTATACTGAAAACTATTATAGGTTTGGTAGTTGTAAGTGAGAAGTTGGAAAAGTCTTGTCCAAATGGTAATTACATATAAGTAGAGCTATGCTGCCCATATAACAAATAGAAACACTCGCAAGAAGGAGGAAAAGAAGAAGAGAAAAGAAACGTGAGTTGTACAGCTACCTGTATGTCCTGGACATCTCTCAAGGTGACCATCTGTTCCTTCATGAATAGACTTCCATGGTAGTACTTCCATGTATCCAACACACCATGAATGCATGCACTTCTATAAAGTAGCTTATCTAAATCAACTTATTAAATTAAAAGTGAAATTAAAATTATTAATTCATAGTAAAAGGGAAATGTTTTACCTTACATTCACTGTCTTCAGTTAAAAGTCAGACTAAACACCTTTAACTTATAGTGGTCTATATTTAAAGATTTATACTAATGTATTATATAAGAATTTTAAATAGAATGTACTATATATATATTTGTCCATACATCTACCATTTCTGGTGGTTCTCATTACTTTTGTGTATATGTACATTTTTTGGTATGATTGGTCTTTTGCCTAAAGGCTTTACTATATCATTTCTAAATGAACTGTTAGTGATAAGTTCTTTCAATGTAATTTGAAAAGTTATTATTTAATATTTTTTTCAAAATACATGTATCTTGGGTTTAAATTTTCTTGCTATTCTTTTCTCTCCATGATTTAAGATGTCGTTTCACTATTTTCTCACTGTTTTGATACACAAAAATAAACAAAAACATCATCTCTTTATGTTTGTTTCTTTATGTCCTTTACCCATGCATGTTTTTAGAATCACCTTCTTATCACTTCTTAGTATCAACTTGATACTTTTGTGCTTTGGTATACTTTTATTCATATGTCACTCATCATCAATTTGATTATGATGTGCTTTGGTTTAGTTTATTCATAAATCCCATGCTTGAGATTCATTGAGCTTTTATAATGTACAAGTTTATAGTTTGGAATCAAATTTAGAGATTTTTCAGCCATTTTTCTTGCAACTATTTTTTTTTCTAGATGACCCTTTTATGAGATTATAATTTCATTTTTTGGTCTGCTTCAAATTGTCCTAAAATTCATTGATGATTTGTTAATTTTTTTTCACTTTTTCCCCTGGGTTTCCTTTGGGGATATTTATTGTTATGTATTGAAATTTATTTATTTTTTTCTCCTTGCATACCTAATATAGCATCAATTTTATCCAGCATAGTTTTTTATCTTACTCATGATAGAATTTTTCTGTAGGGAATTCGTTCATTAATATCTCTCATGTAGCTATTCACAATTTGAATGTATATAATATGGTTGATGTAATTGTTTTCATGCATTTATCTTCTAATACAACATCTGTTTCTGATCTGGACCATGTTCAATTAATTGATGAATGTCTTCATTATGTATCATTTTTTCTTTTTCTTTTTATGCTTCACAATTTTTGATTAATTAGCATGCATTTTGAATATTGCTTGTTGGATGTTAGATATTTTTATATCCCTATAAGTATTTGAGATTAGTTTTGGTGTGGAGTTAATTCAAAACTACATTGTCTTTTCAGGTTTTATTTTTAAGATTTGCTCAATGGAATCAGAATACTTGTCCACGGAGGGGAAATTATTCTCATTACTGAAGAAAGATACTTCTGTCAATTTCTCCAAGTATGTTAGAGTGTACCTTTTTGGATAGCCTAACTAGGCAAAATGTCCAGCTCTGTTCTGCGTTGTTTGGTGCCACTAATCCTTTTGAATGTTCCATGGCACCTGTGCTTTACAGTCATCCATTGCATTAGTCAACTGAGGAAATCCATCTGCAGATATCCACAGTTCTTGCTCCATTTTTGTCTTTTTTTTTTTTCATTCTCTGTCTTAAGAAATTTAAGATGAGTCGTTCTCCTAACATTCTCAGTACCCAGTTCCTCATCTGTGGGAGACCCATGGCTCTGCTCTGCTTCCTCTCAGCTGTAAGCAGAATAATGATCCCCTACAGATGTCTGTGTCCTAACGTATACAACGATAGATATGTTACATTAAATACCAAATAGGGATCAAGGTTTTAGGTGGAAATAAGATCAGTAAGCATCTGTTCTTATAATAAAATTATTTGGGTGGGAATAATGTAATCACGAGAGTCCGTAAAAAAGAATATAAAAGCAGAAGGAAAAGTCAGAGTGAGGCAAAGTAAAAAGGACTTGACCCACCACTGTGATCTTTGAAGACGCTGGAAAGGAACACAAGCCGAGCAATGACGAAAGCCTCTGAAAGCTAAGAAGGGCAAAATATACCTTTTCCCCTAAGGCTTCCAGAATGCAAATCTGCTCACACCCTGATTACACCTCTAAGGCTGATGTTGATCTTCTAACACATTGAAATGTGAGGTGATAAGTTTAAATTACTTGAATTTTCTTTAATTCGTGATGATGTTTTATAGCAGCCACAGAAAAGCAACACACCCTCTTTGTTTTTATCCTGGGGGAGCTCTCTGAAGACAGTAAACTGGCACAATTTAAGATACATCTACTTTCCGATTCTCAGTGATTCTTATGTCCGTGCTTTGCAGACTGCTATTTCATGTTTTCATGGATTGTTTTGCTATTTTGTTTATTTTTTTTTCTTTTTTCCTTTTTTTTTTTTGTGGTGCCGGGGATCGAACTCAGGCCCTTGTGCTTGCAAGGCAAGCACGCTAATCACTGAGCTAAATCCCCAGCCCCGCTATTTTGTTTATTTTAAGTACAAGAGCAAATCCACATCCTGTTACCTATCCTGTCTAGAGGCATAATTGACCAATATATTTCCTAATGATAAAAATATTAGTGAAATCAAAGCTGTTTTCTTTCCAGTAGAGCAATTAATTTACAAAATTAATCAACTTAATTAACCTCATTTCCTTTTAATTACTCTTTCTAAATGCTTTTGGCTTCAATATTCTAGGTAATTTTAGGACAATAGCCTACTTAGGAGAAATATTTGTCCCATAACCATTGCCTTGTCGTTATATCCTGTATGAGCTCATGAAGAGGAGGAAAATGTGCCGTACATTCCAAAGCCGGTGCGAGTAAACAGAAAAAAGTGATGGCTGCTTCCCAGGAGAACTGCCATAAGACAATTACTGAAATTTATTTGCTGGGAACTATGTGTGGCCTTAACCCACAGAGCTGAGGAGCTCAATTGACTCGGCACCTGCACTATAGCCCTGTTTCTTCAGGAGCTACATTAGCCAAGATTCGAGATTGATGTCTAAATTGAAAATGCCTTTCAATTTGTTACAAAGATAAATTGCCCTAACAATAAACCAGTCGTACTATTTGCTCAACACATTCTCTTCTTGACATTCCTGTATGTAGACAAATTAGCAGCATTCTCTTTAATGATAGTACACGCAGAATGGAGGGGGTCAAATTGTTGGGCATACGATTCAGATATTTACTGGCATCAAGATAAAATTTGCAAAAGTATCTGACTCCAAGAAATTACCTCTGTAACTGGACAGATCTGGTATTGATCTCTAAATATGATTTTCTCTAAGTGTTGCCAATGTTGGCTCTGTATTTTACCTTCCTTGCTATCTTATTTTAGAAAAATTATCTATCTGTGATTATTTCATTAGATATGCTAATGTTTTTGATTCCATTTTAGCTGAATTTTCAGGTGAAACATATTATGTTCCTTTAAAGGGGCTTTGAATAACTTCATTTAGCTCCACTCTATACTGAAGAGTATATCTCTGAATCTTTCCATTATATTTGGAAGTAGATTTTACTGTAGTTCTTATGAATCACCAAAATGGAGTTTTAATAATTGAAATAGAGACCAAAGTAAAACACATTTCCTTTTCTGATAATGAGCAAACCCTAGCTGACAAAACCATGCCCATGGACATCTGACCAGAAGTCTTCCTCATTTTCCAACCACTGGAGCTTCCTGTATTTGAATTTATACTTTATTCCTTTCTCCACAGAACGTCTGCATGTGTTGATACTTTTTTTTCTGAAGTTCTGGTCCTTTTCATTTTCTTATATTATTGAGACCTTTGTCAAAAACAAACAAACAAACAAACACCTCACTGAGGTACCAATAGGGAGGAGAGAGATAAATATTTAGTGGTGAATATTTCTGTTATGCAAACATTGTTTTTGTATTTTTGACAAAGATGCCTGCATGCTGGAGGGTCAGAGTAGTTAAAGGGTCTAAGATGGAGGGCTGTAGAGTCCCGCATTGGAACCCTGAAGGAATTGGAAATGAATGTTCAAAGCAACAGTTAAAACCAGAACTCCTTCAAAGAGAATAAAAGGAAGGCTTCCTTCAGGCTTCCTCTTTCTTTCTTTCTTTTTTTTTTTTTTTCTGTCCAGGCTACAAGCCTACTGGTTGGTGCTGCCCACATCCAATGTGGGTCCTCCCTCTTTGATGTATGGCCTACCTGTCAATCAACCACAGACACACCAGAGCCTGACTAATCTACTGAGTGGCTCTTACTCAAGTCAAGTTGACAAATCTCAATTAATAACCATAATTCACCCTTTATCAACATGACAAACAGACACACCTTCTTAACTCATACTTAATCTCCAAATACAACAGCAAGTTCATAATTACACCTATCACAATCCAACTACCTTGTGTACAAAAGGAAATGGATCGATTCCCTCTCCAGCACAGAATGCAGTTTTTCTTTGGGTGTCGCTCACTCTTCTAACTCTATAATTTAAACGTTTTACTATAGATTTAACAATACTTTAGAACAAATATTAAGTCTATCAACACTATATTGCAGAGAAAACAAAAGGATAGCTTCTTTATATTTGCAGCTGCTTTATATATGCATAAGAAGTATGCATGAGAATTGCAATATTCGTTTTTGTAAGTTGTCACACAGTCTTAACGGCGTTGATAACTACCTTCTGCTGCTCTCTGGGTATTTCCTTGGCTTTCAGCATGCACCTCAGCAGGTCTCTCTCCTTCACCTGGCACGGTGACCTACATGTCATTCCTGAAGGTTCCAGACCATTTATACTCCTGGCTGGATCGGGCTGTTTTAGTTTTCCATTGTCCTCAATAACAGGGCTTGCTAATGCTAGGAGATTCCCTGTGGGATCTCCTGCACTCCTTCCATCTCTTGTAGAGTGATAGTTCAATGTCCTGTTGCTAGTCTGGATCAGTCTCCCACACTAACATTGTGCCTCCTTTTTAAAACTTGTCTACTCAGAGCATGAGGAGACAAAAATGACCCCAAGGGAAACCTTAGCTTCCAGTTCAGCGGAATCATTATCGTGCTTCCTGGTACAAACCTTGTCCTCTCTAGATTCAGGACTTCTAGGCCAGCAGAGCATAAAATGAAGGGAACAGGAAACGGACATTTTGGTAGTGGGTCACTAGGGGTAATGGTGTGCGATACCATTCTGTCTCCCACTTGTTGATTCCTGAACCTGTGAGTGGCGGCTATGGGAGAACCGGCACCGTGTAGTGGATGCCAATTCGAAGCACGCATCGCCTTCTGGAGAACATTACCGCAGCCCAGCAAGGTGTCGCCACCTACCTAGCATGATAATTACATCTTCAAAAAAAATTCTACATTTTGATCAATTCAGCTGCTTCTGAATGGTGAGGAATGTGGTATGACCAGTGACTTGCATGATCACAAGCCCACTGTATTTCTCGATCAGAATCAGTATTGTGTGGAATATCATGACAGTAGATGAGGTATCCTGTAAGTCTATTGATAGCGGTTTTGGCTGACGCATTACCTTTAAGGAATAAGTGTCCACGCCAGTAAGAACAAAGCATCATCCTCTCCATGATGAAGTGGTCCAAAGCAATCAACCTGCCACTAGGTGAGCGAGAACCCATGTTGCTGAGAACATGCGTAACTACTATTCCTGCCACCTTGGCCACTTCGTCCACGAGACCATTTGGCGGTGACGGGGGTGCCTGAGGAAAAATATTGACTGCTATCCAGAGAACGGGCTATGCTATCCACTTGATTATTAAGGTTTTCTTCTGCCGAGGCCACCATTTGAATCTTTATATTCTTCAGCCTCTATATCTCTTCCCCAAATAACTCTGTCACCAATCTTTCAGTCCTGTTCCTTCCAAGTCCCTGCCGTTTGACCAGACCATTGGCTCCAACCCATGAACTGATATATAGGTGCACATCTGGCCATTTTTTCTACCAAGTAAAATGGATCATGAGATGCACTGCCTGAAGTTCTGCCCACTGTGACACTTTCCCTTCACCTTTGTCCTTCAGAGACATCCTGGAAAGTGGCTATAACACAGCAGCTGTCTATGTTTTTAGGTGGTGCCTATATAACTTGCAAAACCACATGTAAACCAGGCTCTAGTCTTCTCTTTCTCCATCAACTGATTATAGAGTACGTCCCATGAAGCCATAGGCACATGGTCAAGGACAGAAAGTAGCACAACAGGGGCAGGGATCGTGGGCATTTGGACCACTCCTATAACTTGTGCCTCTGGAGCTGCTCAGGCCAGATCACGTACGTACCACTTCTACTTAATGATGGATTGTTGCTGGGCACATCCACATTTATAACTCGGTGGGTCAGACGGCACTCAATTCAAGATGGGCAGCTCAGGTTGTTTGGTAACCTGGTGTCCTTTGGTTAAGGATGACGAATGCTTAAGGTGTTCAGTTTCTATTAAGGCCAAATATCAGGCCAGGAGCTGCTTTTCAAAGGGAGAGTGGTTGTCTGCATATAACAGCAGAGCCTTGCTCAAAATCCTATGAATTTCCACTGTGCTTCACATATGTGTCCTGTCAGATGCTCCAAACAGCATCCCTATCAGCCACTGACAGCTCAAGTGCCATCGGCTCTGCTGGATTCTATGGCCCCAGGAGCAAAGCAGCGTCCACAATTCCCTGGAACTGTTGCAGAGCCTTCTCTTGCTTTTGACTCACTCAAAACTGGCAGTTTTCTGATTCACTCAGTAAATGGGTAGAGTAGCATATCCAAATGAGGAGTCTGTTGCCTTCAAAATCCAAATAAGCCTACTAGGTATTGTATCTCCTTGTTTGGTTGTAGAAGGGAGTAGATTCAACAATTTATCTTAGAAAGGATGTTTATGTATGCCCCACACCACTGGACTCCAAAAAATTTCACTGATGTAGAGGGACCTTAAATTTTAGTTGGGCTTATTTCCCATCCTCTGGTACTCAAATACTTTGCCAACAAGTCCAGAGTAGTTATTACCTCTCACTCTATTGGTCCAATCAACATAATATCATCAATTTAGTGGACCAGTGGGATAGATTGTGGAAGGAAAAGATGATCAAGATCCTTGTGAACTAAGGTGTGACACAAGGCTGGAGAGTTATTATATCCCGCATGTAGGACAGGAAACCTGTATCACTGATGTTCACAGCTAAAAGAAATTGCTTCTGGTGAGTCTTATAGATAGACATGGAGAAAAAGAAATTTGCAAAATTAGTAGGTGTTACTAGGTACCAGATCTGTTGATCTATTTAAAAAAGGAAAGCACGTCCAGTACAGCAACTGCCACTGGAGTCATCATTTGATTAAGCTTATGGTAATTCACAATCATTCTCCAAGATTCATTCATCTTCTGCACAGACCCAATAAGAGTTAAGTGGACATGTGATTTGAACCACCTCCACTGGCTCTTTCCTGTCTTGGATGGTGGCACTAATCTCTGAAGTCCCTTCAGGAATGCAATGTGGTTTTTGATTTCCTGTTTTCCCAGGTAGAGGTAATTCTAATAGCTTTTTTTGTGTGTATTTTCCTACCATAATGGTACTTACACTACAGGTTAGGAAACCAATGTGGCAATTCTACCAAGGACTAAGTACATTTATTCCAATTATTCATTCTGGAACTGAGCACATGACCACAGAATTGATTTGGGGAACTTTCAGACCTACTATGTGTTGGATCTTGACTAAAACTCCATTGATCATCAGACCACCATAGGCTCCTACTCTCACTAAAACCACAGCGATGTTTTGGATCTCCTGGTATCACCATTGGTGCAGGTACTGCCCAAAATGTCTGATCCTTTCCCTTTCTCCAATGCACAGTTAACCTGGTAAAGGTATTAGGTCCCCTTGGAGGTGGATGGTTGTTCCTCAAGGGTACCTTGTCTCCCCTTTACTCACAGAGTTCTGAGTCTGGAAACTAGTACAAGTCTGAGAATTGATTGAGGTGCATGATTATCTTTTGTTATGATTCGAGGTAGATTTTTGTTCACTTGCCTTAACATTTTTCTGTTTACATAAATGTAAAAATTTACCAGGCTCAATGCGCTAATCAGGCAGCATCACATGTCTACACACGTCAGCCAATTCCCACCATTACTTTGCTTCTGCTACCTGTTATGGTAATAGTACACCTACCTTGTCTTTGCTGGCTGAGCACTGCCACTTGGCCTCTGCCACTCTGGGATCATTGCCTTTATGTTTTGCAATCAAGTGACTATGGTTCCTACCATGAGGTCTATTACACAGGGAAGAGCATTGATGAATTTCTCCAAGGATGCGGGTGATCCCCTCTAAAATGTGTTTTTCACGGTTTGAGTGAAGGGTGCCTTTTTGGAATTCTCACATTATGGGGGATTAGGCATTACCTGGCAAAGACACAGCAGCATTTGTATTTCCAGAGCTTTTGAATACTGTCATCAGCAGTAAACCAAAGAATATCAGTCATTTCCAGCTCATTCACAGCAGGCCATCTTTTGATCTATATTTCATTCAACCAGCCAAATAAACTGTTAACACCCTTCTTAATTCCATGAGCGGCAACTTCAAATTGAGAATCTCTACTTAATGGGCTCATATTAAGAAAGAGCCCAATCCGAGTTTATGTTTTCATGTTTTCCTTGCTGACTGTATTAATCAGCTTTCTTATTGATGAAAAAATACCTGACACCCACAACTTGAAGGAGGAAAGGTTTAACTTGCTTCACTAGTTTCAGTGGATCTGATCCATAGACAGCTGCCTCCGAGTAGAAGCACCTTCGAGGAGCATGGGAGATCAAAGCTGCTCACTTCACGATGGCCAGAGACCAGAGCAGGGAGGTAGTGCCAGGGAGGAAGGGATAGGGTCTAGATAAATTCCCTACATTACACGTCCATGAGCCACCTGGACACATAAATGTGTTTTACCAATCCAACAGGCAACCCAAAGCCAATGATTGACACAATCAAGTTAACCATTGCTTTGAGATATAAATATCTCCTAAAGGTTTTAGTTCTACGTATGCTGCTATGACAAAATGCTGGGTAATTTATGGAGAACAGAAATTTATTTTCTTCTGTTTTGGAGGTTAGAATTCGAAATCAAAATGTTAGTAAGTTTGTTTTTCTGATGAGAAACCGATCTTTGCTTCCAAGATGGAGCTCTGGATGCCCAGCCCTCTGGAGAAAGGAACACCATGTCGTTACAGTGGCAGAAGAGGGAGGGCAAGCTTGGCAAACTCTGAATGCCTTTTTCATAGACTCTTGCTCCTCTCTGGGAGAAGAGGCAGTCTTGTGGCCCGAGGACCTGAAAGGACCCATGTGTTAATACCATCATGTTCGCATCACCTCTATCTTGGAAGGGACACATTCAAACCACAGCACTAAAGATGGTGAAAATTTGAGAAAAACAGGAATTTTTTTTTTTAATTAAGAGAAGACAATTTATTCAGAAGACAATTCATTTAAAAGTGTGAAAAAGGGGGAAAGGGAGATGATAGATAGCTACTCCACAAGTAGGGAGCATTCAAAAGCGAAATACTCCAGGAAAATTTTACTGTAAAACATTTCTGTTTTTAATCATACCTTCCAGGCAGAGATGTATGATTATAATTTACTGCATTGAAAAACTAGAGAAAGATTAAGTATATTTTTAATATTGACAGAAGAAACAGAAGCCATTCAGGGGCTTTATAAAGGTTTCTATTGAAGGTTAAAAATACCTGTATATGTTATCCACAGTATTTCCACTGTTAGTGTGTCCCTGAAGACTTCCACTTAAGTCTTTTTTACTCTTCTAACCCCATACAAAGTGTTAGGTTTACGCGGCGGGAGGGGAAGGGAAAAGGCTGACGACGCTCGCCGTGGGAGAAAGCTTTATTAAGGTGTTACAGCTTCCCCCTGCCACTCGAGTG
>PVJO010032000.1:0-13691 GCA_004026905.1 Hystrix cristata
TAGCCTATTTAACAAATGGTGCTGGAAAAATTGGCTAACCACATGTCAAAAATTAAAACTAGATATATGTCTCTCACCATGTACTAAACTCAAATCAAAGTGGATCAAAGATCTAAACATTAAAACAGAAACATTAAATTTACTGGAGAATAGAATAGGAAGAACCCTCGAAGACATAGGGGTAGGAAAAAAATTTATGGACAGAACCCAGACTGCACAGGAAACAATACAAAGAATCAGTGCTTGGGACCACATGCTATTAAAAAGCTTTTGCACCGCAAAAGAAATCACCAATAGAGTAGGGCGAAAACCCACAGACTGGGAAAAAATTTTTGCTAGCTATCCATCAGACAAAGGTCTAACATCCAGAATATACAAAGAACTCAAAAAAAATTAAACCTCCCAAATTTAAAGACCCAATCCAAAAATGGGCAACTGAAATGAATAAACATTTCTCACATGAAGAAATAAAAATGGCAAATAAATATATGAAGAAATGTTCAACATCACTAGTCATTCGAGAAATGCAAATCAAAACAACGTTAAGATTCCACCTCACTCCAGAAAGAACCACATGTATGGAAAAATCATCCAATAACAAATGCTGGCGGGGCTGTGGGGAAAAAGGAACACTCCTCCACTGCTGGTGGGATTGTAGTTTACAGCTCTTTATATCTTCTCCGGCTCCCACAGTGTATTCATCTCAAGTAACTTTCCCCAAATTTCTGTAGGTGTGAATAGGTTGGAAAAACTTTTTTTTTTTTCAGGTAAGTTGCAAACAATAAATAAAAATTGGTGGCTTTTTCTTCCCTGTACTGGTTATTCAGGCTTGCCTCTAGCACTTCATTATTTTAACAGAGACCTGTTCCTTAGCTCGAAAGGCTATTGTTTATCACAGGATATATTTTGGAGAAATAACTTTTCTCTCAAATTGCAATATGCAGTGGCTATTGTTCCTCTTTTCGTATGAGTCTGGTGCAGTAAGCTTTCATACTGGCAATGAAGCATATGGGCTTTCTATTCATGTTGCCTGTAGAGCCTTTAGGACTCTGGAGTTGTTGTGACTAATAAGGATGACAGAATTTGATCAACACTGCTATGACTCCTTTGTTGAATTTACCCCACTAAAGCTCATTTCAGCAATTGGATTGCTCAGTGATGGCTACTATTTTTCTCACCATTTTAAAAAAATGTGGTTACTGTCACCCCATCCCCATTCCCAGTTTCAATGTATTTCTATCCATTGTCATTCTTGTGGAATCTACCAGTGAACTTGAAGTCACTTAACCTCCATTTTCTCTAAATAGTGGTTTCCTATTCATTACTCAGCAACTCCACACCTAGGCTGTGATGTGGCATACACACTGAGTAGTCATTGAAAAATCTATTCCAGATAAAGGCACTAGGCGCAGTTTGTTGAATGGGGTAGGGGACAATTGTCCAACTTTAAACTGTTCAATTTAGGAAATAAGAATTTTGCTGAAGTAGTAAGAAATTGGTCTTAAAAGTACTTAAAATGCTTACCATTTTTTTTCTGGTAAAGGTGATGTACTGATTCTACAATGTTACACAAACTTCTAGTTTATAAGAAGTATTCATTACTTTTGTTTCTCTAGTAAATTATGGATTTTTTCTAAAACCTAAAGATCTGAATGCCTATAGGGACTGATAAGAAATTAAAAATATAATTATAGATAACCAACAGTTATTGACATCCACTACTGGCCAGGTGTCCTGCATGCAATTATTTAGGAGTTCTTTTAACATTTTCACCATTTAAGGAGCAATATCTCCATTTTACATCCAAAGGAAGAGTGGTTCATAGAGAAACAGGTAGCTAACAAATAGAAATGAACACTGGAATCAATCCCAAGGCCAAATGCAAACTATGCCATTTTTGAACATTAATGTTCAGTCTGGTTGTTCTCCTATGAACCATTGTCCCACTTATGGTAGTGACTTCACTTTGTAATTAAGAGCCTGGGATTTGAAATTAAATTTTTTGGGCTCATAGCCCTTTCCTGCTATTGTGACTCACAGGCCCTGGGGCCCTGAACAAGGTATATGGCATCCTCAAGACTCTGTGTCAGTGCAAGCTGAAATAATCTGTGTAAAGCCCTGAGCACAGCCATTGGTGTATAGTAAATACAAAATAATAGTTCTTTCATTAATTCAGAAATTTTGCCTTTTTAAAATAGTTTCCTTCAGAATAAGCTGTTTTTTGAAGTTAAGATCTACACTTTCCTGTGAGAAGAATTTTGTTCTTTCTGTCTTAATAGATGGCTCAATATGAAGTAGAAGTGACTATCAGTAAAATCATTAAGTGAAACAAGAATGACGTGTCTCTGCTATGAGGAAAGCAGTGTTAGGATTCTCTTTCTGCATTTCAAAGTATAAAAAATTAAAGTGAACTGAGAATGCTGCAGAAAGATGTGGGGTAATTTTAATTGGTTAATAGTTCTGTGGGGTAAAATATGACCATCTACTAGTAGACCCCAAGACCTGGAGTCACAAATAAGTGGGAAGTATTTTACCACTTTTACTCCACCATTTGATGTCCATGGCAGCCATCATTAACCCAATACAAAGCAGAGACTTGGCCTCCATCTCTGCCCAGTACAATACTTCAGTCAGTCACTAGGAATGTATCAAGAGTCAGCCCACAGGATGAAAGCTATTTGGAGTCTTTGATTAGAGGTACATTTTAAATATTAGTGTATTGGGACAGAAATCAAAAGGAAAAATGAATTAGATATTTTAGGGTGCTGAAATTAAAGATGAAATGGTTTTGAAGGTTTGAAAGTAAGTCTAAGCCAATTAATCAATTTCTGAATTGCAAGTAGTTCTAAAACTCTGAATGAGTAGGGAAGTTAGAGACGCATGAACTCAAAATTGGTAATGATTAATTAGCCAAAAATAAGCCTTAGAACTTTGTAAGAGTGGAAAAAATAAGCCACGAAGAGAGTATTCAGTCATTTTTAACTTAACAAGATCTTTGGCCAAGCTTGTCTTGGTGAATGAAATGGTGCTTCTATTGCATTTTCATTTTTGAAATGGTAAAGAGATTTAAATTTCTACATTAAATAGCATATTTTACTAAATTGGGGAATTAAAGAACTTTTTGTGAATATTTCTCATTTTTAGATAAAGTCATGGACTAAGCTCTCTAATTTTCTTCATACTTTTCTTGCATTACTTTTTTGAAATTAAATGTGAGACATTTCATTTTTATTGAAATTCTTACACATAGATAACTAAGAAGATAGGCTACAAGTTGGAGGTGTACACAGGTTCTCTGGAGTCTGTGTTGTACTTGTGGAAAACAGTAAAATATCCAAAGTGAGAAAAGAGCTACAGTCATGTAAGATCCATGTGGCCTTGTGATGAAGCTGGGAGCTATTGCATTACCACTGACAAAGTGACAAAAATGCTTAATACAGATCAGTTAAATTTTTTTTAAAAATCAAAATGGCACCCTTCCCTAAACTTGCTATTTTAGCAGTTCCTTTATGTCTAATTCAGCAGTTTTAGAAACATGAAAATATTCTGCATACAGCTGTGTTCCTACTTGCACAGACTCCACATCTGCCAAAGCAAATACTGGTCTGCTCCCTGTAATTCTACCACTCCACCAGAATTTCTCCTGTATTTATGGGATGGGTGTGTTGATTATAAGCTAGAGTTCTGGTGTTTGGTTCTTGACTACATTGTACTTAAGTTCATTCTATGTTTCATTTGGTTAGAACTTGAAAGCAATGCCACTTTTAGAGTTGGGAGGGTGCAAAGAAATAAGGCAGAACAATTATATTCTGGTCATGATATATCCTCATTATATGTCCTTGGCCTGTATGTATATTTGAAATTCTCATGCTTTCTCTTGTTTCCAAAATACAATTATATATTTATATTTTATCTGTATCAGTGGGAAGTTGCTGAACTTGAATTTTACTCTTAGCATTTTAGTGCATTTCAAGAGAAAACAGTTTTTAGCAGAAGAGAGTTTGAAATGTATCAATGGTAATAATGCTCTGGGAAATTAGACAGCTAAGAAAAATTCTTTCCAGGAATACAGATTTTCACTTTAAGATTAGCAAGCACTGACATATAAATGACTGAAATTGTCACCTAGAAAAGGTTAGTTAAGTGAGCCTTGTGACTTTGGTCCTACTTTCCCGTCCCCACATCCTCATCCCTAGAGTCTAGGCAAATCTCCCAATGAAGAGGATTATGTTGACGATTCTCAAATTCATAATGCTCACAGTTGACGTGCCCTTTTCCTCAGAGTGAGGTGTGCAGTGTGACTTTCTAACCTGTCTTTGCCACCCACTTGATGTGCCGATGCATTACGTGTATCATCTCTTACCTTTACTCGCTAGCTCTCCATTTCCTTCTGTATGAACTCTCAGCTTAGAGAAAGGGATTTCTGCTGCCTCCAGATGTGACTCTTTTGCCTCATCTGTCAATTCCTTTGCTGTGTCTTGAGTAAGTCAAAGTTATTCCATCCTCTACACTTGTTCTTTTCACCTCTCCCATCCTTACGAAATCTTTCTTTTCTTAAGACATTGTTGGACAATCTTGGCTTTTAACAGCCTAATTCATTTTATTTACATTTACTATTAATTACTTATTAGTATTGTATTTTAGTCTTTTTCTGTGTTCTTTCTTGCTTTTCCAGGGCAGAATTTTGTGTTTTTTTTACATTCTACTCCCCCTACCTCAATGCCACATTATATTTTATTCATTTAATTTACACCATTTCAATTATTAAAGATGTTGGCATGTATTAAATTGTCTAAAATTAATATCTATCTATTCATATATAACATTAAATTTCAGTAATAACTATCTCATTTTATTTTTATTGACACCCTAGGATTTTTTCCTTTTCTTTTTTTGCAGCACTAAAAATTAAACCCAGGGCTTTTACACTGAGCTACATCTCCGATCATTTTATTTTATTTTGAGAAAGGGTCTTGCTAAGTCACTAAGTTGCCCAGGTTGGGCTTGAACTTTTGGTCTTTCTGCTTTAGCCTTCCAGAGTGCTGGAATTACAGATGTGCACCACCACACCTTACTTGCAGGTTTAATAAAATCTATTATTAGTGGATTTCTTTGTATTTATTTTTCTTAGTTTTTTTTTTACATTTTTTCTAAGTTTGAGGATCAGCACAGTTTTCAACTTTGAAAAATTATTAGCCATTTTATTTTTTACTTATTGCCTCTTTCTAACCCTCTTGGTTTAACTTTTTTCTGGGACTCTCATTAGATGCATGTAGTATGTTAGGACATCTTTAATCTCTGTATATTCTGTATATTCCTTTCATATTTCTCATTTTATCGTTTCTGTGTTTTATTATTATTTTTTTAGTTTCTATCTACCAACTCATTATTTCTCTCTTCATTCTTGTCTAGGGTATCTGCTTTTAGATTACCTGAGTATATTGTATGATTCCATTTTGTCTCTACTTATCATTAATACTTTGTTAGTGCTTGCTCTAGGGTTTATAATATGCAATATTAACCAAGGCCAACCATCACATGTAGTGTTGAACCTTACAAAAATATGCTTCCAATTTATCTTTCACATTTATTCTGTTATCTGTGTCATATAATTTACTTTTTCATATGTTATAAACTCTACTACTGTTTCTTAGACTTTTGTTATTTTTAGGTTTAAAAATTTTAGAAATACTTTTACAATAAGATGGTTACTTTCATTTTAGTTATTTCCATAGATCTTCATTTCATTTATAGATCTAAGTTTTTGTCACATTGTTTTTCCTGAAGAATTTTCTTTAACATTTTTTGCTGTGCAGGGTTCCAGTAAAGAATTATCTCTCTATTTATTTATCTGAAAATAGTCTTTGTTTCGTCTTCATTTGAAAGATAGTTTTGCTGGGTAAAGAATTCTTTGTTGATACTGTTTCTTCTTTCAGTATTTCAAAGATAGTATTGCCTTTGTCTTCTGTTTTGCAACATTTCTGGTCAGAATCTGGTACAATTCATTGTCTCTTGTTATAATGTCTTTTTATGTGGGCTGACTTGAAATTTACCTTTTTATTTTAGGTTCTCATGAATTTGGCTATGATGAGTTTAGCTCTTTCTCCTTTGGTGTTTATTCAGGTTGAAGTTCTTCGAGCTACTTGAATCGGTGCCTTTTGTAGATTTTTCTATCTGGAAGACACTGTTGACCATTATCTCTGAAAATATTTCTTACATCCTGGCTTCCATTTGTGCTGCAACTCCGTTTTCTCATATTGTTACACTCCAAGCTGTGTGGCTTTCCTGTAACCTCAGCACTTTACTGGGTTAAAAGATACATGATTTTGTAGTTTTTGTAGCTTTTTACTTAGTATTAGGGTGGAAAGTGCACTAACCATGTTTTTTACTAGTCAGAGTCCTTTAATTCCATATTTATTTTTAAAATCTAATGACTTTGAGCAATGGAAGATGTAAAACTTAGTACATTTAATTTCTTTTTCTACCTCTTCTCTCAACTCTTTAATTTGAATTATTTTGTTAACTCATTATTCATACCATCAAATTTATTATCTATGCCACTGAAATAAAATCAGCAATGAATTGTGAAGTACCCAAGGCCTGCCTTTGTTGTACTTAGGGTTGGAGGAAAAAGTAGAACAGTTATTGGAAACTAGGAGGGATGTATGTTTAAGATAAAAGCCTCTTCCCTGGAATGCGCTATACAGCCTGGCAGGAGAGCATAAGGAGAATAAATACCCTAACCTAATTCTCTTCCTTCCTTCTAATCCTCCATTGTGCTTTCTGCTGACCAACTCTGACATGAAATAAGAGGACAAGGTTGTCTTTTGATACAACCTATAATGGTCAGCCTTTTGGGGATAGAGATATGAAGGGAAAGATGGAGAATGAATCTGGTGGGGTAAAGAAGCCTGTTGCTTCTGTGTTATTTTATTTGGTAATAAATTAAATCAGGACAAATATTCTAACTGTAGAAAATTCTGTTTAGCTATATTGTACAAAACTCAGTCTTTGAATTCTGCATAATTTATCAGTTGGATTTCTAGGGTGCTGGCTATTTTATTTAATGGTCTGATCAGCTAAAGTATAGTTAATGACTGGGTAAACTTGAAACAAGCAAAACTTTTTGAGATGTTCCAGATTTTAAGAGAGGAGAAAACTCTTGGGTAAACACTACCTTCAATCTTATGCTATAGTTATGCTACACATTTTGTTGTCCGTCTTCCCTGTAAGCATTAATCAGATGCTTTTACATTTAAGCTTTGAATAACCATTTTTATGTAGACTATATAAATCTGTACCAAACAAGAAGAGAATTAATAAAGTGCCCAATGTTGTTTTTTGATCACACATCTGAACAATAATTCACATTTTGGGGGATCCAGCTCTTACAAAGTCACAAAAAGAATCAATCTTGATTTTTTCTCCAGAGGAGCCCTAGTGTACCGCAGAGATAATGCACAGTCTTATGAGAGAATAAGTAATGGTATTCATCAATATATAACAGGTAGGAAATGAACAATTCATGTTAATAAGAGTTGAAGGATTTTAGGGAAGAAAAAATACTCTCATAATTGAATGAGTGAGTACATAAAGTCATTGATAAAAAGTATAAATTAGAAAAAATTATAGATTAGAAGAATAGAATTACTTTGAAAGTAAAAATCAACAATTTTATCTTATGTCTTAAATTAGAGTCCAAACTAACTCTTCTTGAAAAATTTTTAGTTTACCTCTCAAACTGAGAAAAATGGCCTGATGTTTGTAATAGTTATTATGTATTATTTTTTCATATCTCTCAAAAAAGCAACTTTTATTGTTCTATAAGGGTGAGTAAGAGTGTGATTTTCATAGTTTCAATCTGTTTTTTTACTTTGCTATTACAAAAGTAATTTTTGGATAAGTAAATTGACTTCTCAGACATACTACTAATGAAAGTGTTTGGTTACTGGCCGTGGTCATTATAAATCTTAATTTGTCAACAAATCAAGAAACAAAACTTTTTTCTTGTCTTTCCTGTCTTTCTAGCAAAATGTCTACTCTGCTTTTCCTTTATTACTGGATTTTTAAAAACAATGATGACTTTTACCACGTTTTTTTCTTTTGCTGTTCATATTCCATCCATATAAAGTTTAGCATCAGTTACAAAATAAATAAATAAAGCTAAGCATTCTTTTAAAGCAAATTCAACAACTTTATAACACATCCTCCCTAACCACAGCAAAGCCTATGAATGTCTCCAAGTGCTCTCATCCACCACGAGAACACAGAAAATCTCTCTAGGAACTCCCTCCACCTCTTATTATTTATAATATCCTAAGTTGGAAAACAGCTTAAGAATTTAACAGTAAAGAAAGGCTAAATAAACTATAGATTGGACATATGATAAGATATCATGCAGGCATTAAAAGCCCTGTAAAATTTGTGGCAATTTGCATTAAATACTGATTTCATAGTGCTGACTTGACAAAGAACCCTCCGTGAAGCAGACGCGGCAGGTAAAACACATTCTATAGTAAATAAAGATGCCTTCGAAGAGAAGCAAATGTTGTAAATGTTAAACAGTGGTAATCTGGGGATTTCTAGTCACATTTTCCCTGTTATTTTCTGCATTTTCCCTTTTCTAGGAGTGGAGGGAAGAGCATGTGATACTTTTGTAAATTTAAATATTAAATACTATATTAAAAATATCGATGTGACATAGATACACTTGGACCATGGAACAGAGCAGTGTTTGTTGGACTTTTGGTTTGGTCTTAGTAACTCTTTACACCTTAATAATTTGATGTTTATCATTTCTAAAAATTAATAGTGAGAGTTTTTTAAAAGTTAATTCATTTGAAATAGCTATAACCATTACATGTTAACACAAATAATGTATTTTTATGAAAACAACTATATTTACCAAAGCAAGAAATTGATGAGACTGGTGGCATTACTTTACATTTTTGAAAATCTCTTTAATGTCTGGCTTAATAGAATACAGTAGAATTCTCATATTTGCATCTGCTTTCAATTTGCTGCCATATGTTGCTATGGTAAAATATATGAAAAACTCTGGCCTCATACAGATACATGGTTGGAAAATGTGTGACTTAATGTGTTCCCCAAAAGGAAAGTCTTGGGAACATCTACAGGTGCCTAGGCCTTTCTGGGGAATACAGAGAAAACTGAAAGTCAGATCTGGGTTGCAATCCTGAATGGTTTGATTACTACTTGTGTAATTTTTGTATGTCATTTAATCTCTCAGAACCAAATGTTAATCATTTGTAAAATGAAAAATGTATCTCACTGTAGGTGAGAAAATTCAATGAATCTTGCATGGAAGTCCTTCACTATATCAAGATAAAGATTTGGGATGAAGCATTTTGCTTTTTCTTTATTTAATCAAAAAATTTTTATAAAGGTTGTATTTAGAGCCCTCATGTTCATAAAAGAACATGATAAAAGAATAATATTTTGATTTTGTGCATTATTTTAAGCAAATAGAATGTGTGTGTGTGTGTGTGTGTGTGTGTGTGTGTGTGTGTTTTCCAAGCAGGATATCAGACTGTCTCCCTCATTATTCCTTTGCTCCAAACTCTTGCTCTCCTTTCACCTCATCCTGTTAGATTAGTGCTCAGTTTGGAAATGCATTCTGAGGTTGGGCAGCTTGACAGGAAGGCTGCCAAACCATGAAATACTGCAGTGATCATTGCTCTTGTCCTTTAACCCAGTGAAAATTCACTTTTAATGGCCAGAGATAAATCCAGAAAGCCACACTGTCCTTTCTTAAGTGTAGAATTGAATAAGGTCCTCCTCAGAGTCTATTTACATTACATATTGGTGAAAAATAAGAATAATCACTTGTGGTTTACTAAAGTTTTCACATTTAAAAACCTCCTTCAAGAACAGTTCTTGTAGTAATACTGGGAAATGCAAAGGAGCTTTCACTATTCCATTTTACACAGGAGGTCTTGGGCTCTGGGACCTCTGGGGCCTGCCTTATGCATAGGCGTTAATGAGACATGGTCCCAGGATCAGATCTCATGTTCTCCATGACCCTCCCCCAGAGATAATATTCCACAGAATTTTTTTTTTGAGATAGCACAGTTGAATTTCTTAATGACGCAAAATAAATTTTCATTTTTATTTTTTCTCATATGAAATTACTTTGATTATCATAGGTATTCATTTCCCTTTCTTCAAGGTTGGAATTTAGAACTGTATTTTTATTTTCTTGACTATTCAAAGTTCTGGTAACAATCACAGACTTAGATGAAAGAGGAGCCTATGTATATGTGTTTTCCATTTCTCTTTGCTATGTTCACTCAGCCTGCTGAAAAAAGTGACCAATGTGAAGTGAGCTGGGAAGCAGAGATGAGGTTGCTATGGGAAAAGCAGAATTTAAAGCTATGTGTGGTTGCTGATTCGACCACATTTTTTCTTGAGTTATGACTTTTTTTGGAAAGCAAGACATGGGTGTGGTTCTACAAGACCAAAACCACACAGAGTAGTAGAAATGCATTTTTTTGCTACTTGTGTGAAGATGTGGGATCTTACAGAGGTCTTTCTGTGCCTCTCTGGTGACAGAACACTATGGAGACTCCAGTTCAGTAGCTTATCAGCTTAGTGAAATTATTTAAGAAAATAATGTCCTGAAATATAATAGTTAATATAGAAATTATCAGCTCTAGCAAGACTTTTAAAAATGAAAATATTGTTAAGGTTGGGATTTGTCGAAGTTGGCTCCTGAGATTTTTCCTGGGAATTTTCCTATTTCGTGTATGCTTAGAATTTTGAAGCATTCATTTTTATTCCATCATTTTGTTGTGTTAGAGAGCCTGAGATTTAACACTTCTAGGCTCCTATCAATTTCTTTTAGTGATCTGAATGTTTTACTTTGTGACTGCCCTGACCTCCCTTCAACCAGTCTTTGAATTGGAGTACATACCATCCATTTTCTAGAGTCCTGCTTAAATTCTGATATTCACTACCACTTTCCATATTTCCTGTGACTACAAGACCTTTTACCCTGCTTGATTCTTCCGCCATTCTGTGTACTTCTGTAATAGAACTCATCTTTGTATTATATGTATTATAGATATCAACAATTGTGTTTATTATCATCAAACTCAGTAAGCCATTAGTGGACATATTTTTATCCCCAAAGTAACCTCTCAACAAATGGTCATTAAACTGAACTGCATTAAACTTGTTGAAATGAAGCCCCTCCCCACTTCCTTCAGTAGGATGAGCACATTGGAATGAGCAGAGCACAGCTGGAAACAAGGGTCTGGTGACTGATGTTCATGCCTTAGGAGTAGAGTAGCTTCTTGATTCTTTCTGCTGCTGATGATGTCCATGTTCCAAACAATTGAAGTATTTTGAGAGTCTACACAGATTCATAAAAAGTTTAGCAGAATCCAGAATGTAAGAAATTAAGTCTTTTATGGCTTCAGGAACGAGCTGACAGACCTTAAAGAATACACATAAAACATGAATTAGTTCTCGCCTTATAAATAAATGGGTATAAATTTAACTTCAGTAGGTTAACAAGATGAGAAGTTGCCAGAGGTCTAAGAATTCCTTGATTGTCTTAGCTATGTTTTATATTTATGGAAAAAAGGTTTCAGATGCTTTAAGAACAATTTTCAAATTCTTCTCATTCCAAAATCATGGAGGTGTGGAGGTGATGCTGAGAGGGATGACAAGGCACATATATAAAATATCACTCATCCTATTTTATGATTGCAATTATTCTAGAGAAAACAAAAGTAAGACTGTAAAGTAATGAAATGAGATCCATGTGTCCCTCAAAATCTCATGAGATGATGATATCACTTACATTAAAAGCAAACTTAGACAGTGCATTCTCCAACTGGTGAGTGAAACAGTGTTAGAATTTACTATGAATTAGTAGTAATCCATACCATTCTGTAGTAAGTGATCACATGAGGCTTTGATTATTTTATTTTTAGGGGTCAAAGAGTACTCAGATTTATGAGGATGCAAGAATTTTAAGAATGTACTTAAAATCAAGTTTATGAATTGCACTTGCACCGACTTTTTATGTATGTAAGGCTATGTAAATGTTTTAATTAAATAGTAATTAGCGATAAATGTATAGACTTTTCCTGATTTAAAAAAAACTTTAAAATAACTCTATTGAACTAAAATTTGCATGCCACACATTTTACCAACTTAAAATGTAAGATACAATAGATTTCAGCACACATCGACAGAGTTGTACAACTACAATTGCAATCAAACTTAGGTCATTTTTGTTATCCCAAATCAAAACACTCTTCTTACCTGCTGTCACCTCCTAATCTCTCTCCCCTAAATCTAGGTAACCACTGAGCCACTCTCTATCTTCATAGATTTTCCTATTCTGGGAATTTTTTTTTTTTCAAAATAGACCATTCTCATAGTAATGATAAAGACCTTAACACATCCAAGGAAATGTAAATCCTGCCAAGTGAGTTCTCACCCCATACTGGAGTCAAACCAGAAATAACAGAAACATGCTTGGAATATAATAACCTTTTTTCTCTTTTCTCTCTCTCCTCTTTCCTATTAAAATTTTCATATAAGGGAAACCATATGACATTCAAGCTTGTGTGTCTGATTTACTTCATGTACCATATATGGTCTCAAGGTGCACCCATTTTCCTACAAATACCTCAAGTTTATGTTTCTTAATGGCAAAGTAGTACTCCATTGTGTATAAGTATCACATTTTCCTTATCCATTATCTATCGATGGGCATATAGGCTGATTCCAAGATTCAGTTATTATGAATTGTGCTGGTATAAACATGGTTACACATACATCACTCTTTTTAACTCTTTTGGGAAGATACCTAAAAGGGGAAAAGCTGAGTCAAATGGAATTGCTATTTTTAGTTTTTTGAGGACTCTCCACATTGATTTCCATAGTGGGTGTATCAGTTTATATTCCCGTCAACAATGAAGAAACCTTCCTTTTCCCCACAGCCTCACCGACATTTGCTATTGGTTGATTTATTGATGGTTGCCATTCTTCCTAAGGTGAGATGGAATCTTAATGCAGTTTTAGTTTGCATTTCTCAAATGGCCAGCAATAATGAGCATTTTTTTGTGTATTTATTAAGCAGCATAATCAGTGAGCCACTGTCCTTACAGTGTTTAGAAGATTGAAAACTTTGGCTATATAGTGACTGTATTTTAATATATAATTCAGAATTCAATTATTGTAGGCCAAGTTTATTTTGATGTACATTTGCATATGTATACCAAACTGAATTAATTGATTACCTGAAGATATTTAAATAGAAATCATAACTCAATGCATCGCATATTTTAAACCAATAATGTCATTTTAGCTTCTTAATGACTATTAAACTACTTACACACTACACAGGATTGTGTTGATAGGAATCCTGAGCTGAAGTTTCTGCTTTTGGGCATTAATTGAAACTTTTTAAAAAAAAATTTATTTTATTTATTTATTTTTTCATTAATTGAGACTTTTAACATCACTTCCCACTGGATCCACCTATATTAGTGAGAAGATAGAGATGAATTTTTTTATGACTCACAGATTGTCTAAAAATTATTTTCAAAAAGTTTAGCATTGAATGTTTCTGACATATTGTTAGCTGGTATGATATTTTTATTCAAGCATTAGACACAAATGTGTAATGTAAAACAAAAATACAAACAATGACA
>PVJO010032001.1:0-13697 GCA_004026905.1 Hystrix cristata
TTTTTTTTTTTTTTTTTTTTTTTTTTTTTTTTTTTTTTTTTTTTTTTTTTTTTTTTTTTTTTTTTTTTTTTTTTTTTTTTTTTTTTTTTTTTTTTTTTTTTTTTTTTTTTTTTTTTTTTTTTTTTTTTTTTTTTTTTTTTTTTTTTTTTTTTTTTTTTTTTTTTTTTTTTAGTTTTGAGAGACTTTTGGAAATGACTACTTCCTCAGAGAAGTCTGACAGGTGTAGGTGGTTTTAATGTTTTGAATCTGTTGCAAAATCTTGCATCTTCAACTTATTGGGGCTAAGAAGTTTCTATTTGGTCAGCCCCTAGTTCTTTTTACTGTGGCCTATAGTATTATTTGTGACCCTCTGCCAACCTCAATCTTGGCATGCAAGGAAGAACTGAGTAGAACAATTCTGTTACCTGGCAGCCACTGCAGTCTTCAATGTCCACTGCTGCACTCTGTTTGTGTGTCTCTCTTGAGGTCTCTGGGGTCTCCAGTAGTCACTGTGTGTCCGCAGGCTGAAACTGCGTCACTTGCGCTGAGAGCTGGGGCTGCGAGTTGGGGCCGTGAGCTGGGCTGTGCACCGGGGGCACACAAGACTGTGAAAGTTTATTGTTGTATTTTGAACATATTTAGAGTATATATTTCTGCCATTTGATGAATTCTAATCAACTCTTTATAAAGGTGCAAATAATAAATTATTTCTTTAGTCTCATAGAGATTTAGCTTTTGTGACTAAGAAACCATATTTATTGGATGGACACCCTGTACTTCTTGAGTGAAAGACATCTGTGATTGTTGTTGAATATCTTTCTAGGCTTACTTTAGTATCTTTGAAATAATAACAAGTAAAGAATTTTGATCTTGGTCTTTCACTCTTTTTCTAAATTTATGCGAGAGTCATTTAAATATCATCTAGATTCTATTTTTTAAAGTATTGCTTAAAAATGTAACAAATCTGCATCTAAAATACCTAGATTATATATGGCATTTAGAGGTTAAAAGTTTTACCTCTGGTGTAGGATAATTTCCTCTAAAGAATTAGATTTTATGCAGAGAATGAATTGGGGGTTTGGAAGCAGGCATATGTCAGGTAATAATGGGATGATGTTGCATTTATCCAGGAGAGACATAGTGAGAACTTGTGTATTAGTCAGTTTTCACCTACTGTGACAAAATACCTGAAGCTGGATAATATCTAAAGAAAAGAGAGCTTATTTAGCACAGTCTTGGAGGCTGAAAGTCCAAGATTGGGCAGTCCCATCAGTTTGGCCTCTGGTAAGGGATCTTTTGGCTGGGTCACCACATAGCAAATGGTATCGTGTAGGGTCATAAACAAAAAGGAGAGACCACATGGACAAACAGGAAGCCAGAGAGCAAGAAGGTGCCAGTTGTGCCCTTTTACATGTTTTCTTAGCCAAAAGGCTAAGAAGCAATAATAACTTTGCTCTTTTATAACAACTTTTTCATGAATACTAACCAGGGTCTCACAAGAATTACATTTAGATTCTACCACCTGTTCTATTTAAACGTTTTCTTTCCAAACCATACTTTCTTTGGTTTCACTGTCTCTCTGGATAATAATATCCAATGCTGCTGTGATCTTACTCTTGGACTGTTTCTAACCCTGTGATTGAACTCTGTTTCCTAGTCTTGCTTGTGAAACTTTTTGTTTAGATTTGATGTGTCTCTTTCTTTTCAGCACCCTCTTTCTACTTTGTTTTTCACTTTTTAGTTTTGTCTTCTCTGAATGGGCAGGTGATATTTCTTCTTGTGTACAAGGTGGGGCTAGTTCTGTAGGCCATATTTTTGGCACAGCATAATTTTTTTTTTCAGTATACAAATTTATTTGGAGTGTATATAATTTTTTAAAAATGCTGATGTCTATATTCTTAATGTGTTTATAACATTTTTCTATAGAAAGTACTGCAGAAAATCAGATTTCTGAATGTACAACTCAGTTGGAAGAAGTTTTTAATTCTTATGCCAAGAACTGAGGATTATACTAGTGATATAATGGATACAGGAAATCTGAAGAACAAATACTTATTTAGAAGTTACCAGCTTTGAGGAACTCATATCTGCATAGTATCTTTGCATGTAAATAACATATATGCAAATTATGATTTAAATAACCCACAGTACTAATCCATTTGTCCCAGAGATTCAGAGTCAGTTTGTCTCGTTCTTGCAGCTAGAAAGTTTTCCAGTCAGTAAGGTTTTGATGAAAAGGAAAAAATAGCAGCTAGTAAACACTGATTGTTTACTCTGTGGAAGGCTGCGTTTTGTAACTAGTACCGAGTTACTCCTCACCACTGCCCAAAGAACATAGGCACTGAGACTTCTCCAGTTTTCCGGTGAGGAAAATGAGGCTCTGCAAGGCCAACTAACTTGCCAAGTTTTGAAAAACTAAAAGGAAACAAAACTTTGATTTGAATTCTGTTCCTTCTAATCTTACAGCCAGTTCTCTTCATTACTCAGTCGACCTGGTTAAACGAGTACTTTGCATTATTTTTCATCATTATGTCATGTATAGGCGATATTAGCCTTCATTCGTGTAGCTTAGTGGGGACAGTGGCTGATGCTGCTCAGAGGTTGAGGCAGCTGACCTGGGGATTTAGCTATGCTAGAAGCTTCCTATCCCTCTCCCTCCAAGTCATGTTAGAGTAAGGACAGGATGAGTAGTTATTCTGTGAGTTATCACAGGTACACCTACTGGGAACACTACAGTATCTCCCTCCAAATTGGAAGGGGAGAGGAAGTGCCCGTTTTCAATGTTGCAATGCCTCTGACTCCCCTTATTATTGCAGGCCACATAGTTGGAGTTTGGACAGTTGATGATACCTTCTCAGGTCTGCTATTCCTTTCTCTCTTTTTCTTTTTTCCTATCTCCTATCGTAATAACAACATAGAATCAATAGATAAATATTGTACATTTGGGACATATTTAATGAGCTGTGTGTTTTGTTAACAAACTCATAGTTTGCTACAGGAGAAAATATTTGTCAGTAAATTATATGGCTTGTGATATGGTATGTGATAAAATAGTGGTATGAATAAAATACAGTGAATAGGAAGGGCATCGTGACAGTTTTAACTAGACAGTGTGGCATCTTCTTCACTAACAAGTAACACCTTAAAGGAGTTCCGAAAGATTAATTGAATTTAAACATAAGAGGTCAAGAGGGTGATGATAAAGACGATAATGTAGAAGAACATCGGGGAAGACTTACCATATGGTATCTCTCATTTGAGTAATGCAAAGTACAAATGAAAAGTGAAATAGGGATTGATAGAAAAAAGAATTTTGGGAGATTGATCTTTTCAAATGGGAAGAAGTCCAGGAGACTGAGGGCCGGGGAGGGGTGGGGAAAGGAAAGGAAAGTAGAAAGATTTAAAATGTGTTACATGTACTGAATACCCACAATAAATGTAAATATTATACGTCATCAACAGGAAATAAAACTAAAAATGGCAATAAAAATGAAAGTGGGGAAGCAGGACTTAGAAACAGACTGAGGGAGGTGGATGGAGCGGGGAAGGGGATTAAAAAAGTATCCAGTTACGTACATGCACTCCTTTCTAAGATAAATAGAACTGTAATATACTGCAAACATGCACTGATAAAATTTTACAAAACAAAGGAATGGAAGGAGGAAAGGAGAAAGAAAACCCTTTCATACCCCATTATTCATATTAGTCACTATCTTTTTTTCTTTCTGCTATTTGGCTTTCTTGTGTGCCAGTGTAATCTAATTTGCACTCCATGAGGTCTCTGAAATTGAGGTCATCAAAAATACTCTGTATCTAAATTTAATGCATAGTTTTATGTTTCTCTCTTACAAGGTCTCTTGGCTACTCTTGACTTTTCTATAGTGAGCTGAGTCCAGGCTTAGAACCAGACTAATTTGGATTCAGATTCCATTTTCATTATGGCTAAAGGAACATAAGCAAGTGTGATGCATGTCACTTCCTGCTGGAAGCTTTAAGAGCTTGTGCTTCAGTTGCCTTATCCTGTATTATTGTCTTGCTGATTGAAGAAAGATATACAAATTGTTTATGACAGTTCTGTTACTCCAAATTCATCTTGAACATTCTGCTTGAAAACATAATTTTTTTTATGAGAATGTGGTGGTCAAGAGACATGTTGGAATTTGAAAGATAAATTCTTGGAGTATGCTTAAAAGAGTAAGTGGAGAAAGAGCTTTTGAAGTTCACATCGTGTAGAGCACTCCAGGCTCCATGAGAGCAAGAATAGCTGTTTAACACCACTGAATACACAGGTTCTAAGAAAAAGGGCAAAGAGGATTAGGTACTATAGATTAAGATGAATGGTATTTCATAGTAAGTGGCTAGTTATTGCCACTTGCATTGCTACTGTGATTATCTGTCTGGACATCTGCTTAGTATATTTTGGAGATTGAGAGGGAAGGCAGATTGGAACAGTTTGCATACACTCATGAAAATGTGCACAGCGTGCTCACTGTTATGCCTGCTGATAAGGTAACTAAGTCAGGTTAATGTATATGAGATAACATTAAATGCTTACAGTTTAGAATATGTTAAAAATACTGAAATTCTTGTCACTCTTTTTAACTATCATTTTTTGAGATGACTGCTGGTGTATTGTCAAGAGTTTCCTTTCACTACTTGATTTTAGAGAGAAATAATACTTTCTTTTTTATGACTTTATCCTTTATGAAATTCCTTTTGTCCTCAATATTGCACTCACTAGATTATGGATTTACTGAAGGGGATAGAAAGTTTTTGTTACAAGGGGATGGTCTAAAGTATATGGTCTAAATTGGTCCTCATTTCCTTTCAGTAACACAAACTTTTAATAAATAGATTAAGTTGAATTTTCTTCATTAATTATTCAGCAGTGTAATGATAGGGTTTGTGTTTATAAAGTCTAGCCATTTAATGTCTTAGGGATATTACTTCTTACATGTAGTAACTTACCTATATAAATAAGCATTTGACTAGAAAACCTGTAGTAAAATAGCCAAAATGCAGTTTGCCTCATACTCAGCTGAAAATCAAACTTGTTGATGAAGCATATTCTCTTTATCATCAAATGGTATTTACTCCATTTGTCTTATATTTGAAAAAGTCTTGCTTGTTAATGGTTCTCTGAATGTTGTAGCCACCTGAGATTGGAGGAAGTATTTACATGAAATTGCAGCAGAGGTTAAGAAACTCTCACAATTGCAAATTTTTCTTAATCTCTGTGTACATTTTTAACTCTGTAGTAATGACAAAATTTATAGATTTAGTAAATACATGGTTGAAACATCTGTGGTGAAAAATGTCAACATAAAAGCTTTAAAAATAAATTTTAGTTTAGTCTTAGAAACATTAGCCTTGCTTTGTATTGGAATAGCCTTATAATATATGCATTAATATAATAACATATAAGAATTGGATTTCAAACTATGTGTAAGACAGCTTTATAAGCAGAATTTAGGATTCCAGTGTAGTAGAACTTGCCCTTGATTAGCATATAAAATATAGTACATTAAACAGAATTTTGACCTAACTGAAAAAAAATTATAATAAGATTCTAATTATCAAGTTGTTATCTTAGTGGTATATAAAACATCTGGATTTTATATAATAAACAGAAAAAAGAATATGGGTGACATAAATATTAAAGAGCACTATTTTTTAAGAAATTTATAAGAGAAAACATATGTACATTCAAAATGGGCAGATCTAAGGGTTAATGAAATATTTGCTTTATAAAGCAGTCATTAGTTTTTAAATTATAACTTTAAAGTTGTCAAGTTTACTTACATGTACATGGAAGGTTTTCTATATTGTATGCTCTTGGCTTTTGGTTATAAATAATGTCTTGCAACGGGGAAGAAAGGAAAATACTTTTCTTATTATAAGCAGAATAATTTAAAGATAGCATATTTGCTTTCTTTTTCCTTATTGTCCTTTACAAGTTATATAGTTATTTTCTTAAAATTTTTATTTTTCCCTCATATTAGATTTTTACTTATTTGGACTTAAATTACATATATTCAGTTATATAGCATGCTGCATTCAGATTGAAGCTAAATTTTATCTTCCTCAATAGTGTACCTAATTCACCTATTTTACTCAAAATAAATTTTTATAGTCATAAAATGGCTGTGGTGTTTTTTTAAAATGTTATGTTAATGGTACATTTTAGATGTCCATAGTGATAACATTCATCATAGGGGATTTGTACCTGTACATGACATGTCTTGTTGCTTCTTTTTTTCCCGTTCCCCTCCCCTCACCTCCTCCTCCCTCCCTATCTACAAAAACTTTGTTTCCATTTCTTCCTTCCATTTCTTATTTCTCTTGTCCTCAATTCCGTTCCCCCTCCCTTGTTCCCTTTCCCATTTGGACATTTTCTTCCCTTTCCCAATATATTACATTTTAGTCTTTATTTACACTTTCAGTTAAACTACAGTGTTACTTAGAAAAATTACAATTTTGTCAGAAGATAGAATAAAAAAATATTAATTATATAGAAGAAGCAGTATTTGTGGTACTCAGCAACTGCTGTTCTGAGAACTGAGTTACATGGGAGTTGAGTGAGCCGTCTGTATGTCCTGTATGGAAAATAGCCAGTTGCAGCTAAAACATTTCCTACAACGTTCGCTAACTTCCACAGAGAAAGTGTTTCACACTTGGGTCAGCTCTTTTGGAAGGAAGAAATTTAGAGCTAGAACAAATAATATTTAATGCTCACTTTGTAACGGAGTAGTGAGAAGTCTAGCCAGAAGCCAAGAGTTTTAGTTCTAAACGTCTGGTCAAGATGATTTTGGAATCTTTTTACTCTGATGATACGTCTTTGTTGTGACTTGAGAACATTTTCTGGCCAACTCATTAAGTGGGTATGGAAGAAAATCCTGAGCTAGACTAAGTTCCTGTCATCCATGAAGGATACTGAACTTCTTCATCCTGGAAGAGAAGAATTCTTTAGAGAGTTGCAGAGAGCCTCTTTGCCATTATTGCTCATGATTACACTGTATTCATTCCTCATTGTTTTCTCTTTTCTTCTCCTTCCTTCTGCCCGCAAATCTGTTTCTTTTCATTTGAAAACTATAGAACAAATTTTAATATGGGTTTGATGATATCTGGAAAATAACTGGATATTCATCTTTAATAAAATTTTCAAGTAGTCTCTTCGAGACAGATTTAATATCATTAGCTGCCATTTTGGAATATTTTGGTATAATATTTAAAGAAAATGGAATACATTCGATTTGAAGGTAGTTTTTAGGTGACCTGAATTGTATGCCAGATTATCTCTGAGATGTAAGAGGAGCTCAGGTATTTTGTTTCATCCTTTAGGTCCTAACTCATTACTAAACACCTTGCAGAAAATATTAGTGATCAGCACATTCATTGAGACAATTTATTTCTAACTGGTCATCTTCCCAGTTTACTTAGAATATTCTTTGAGATACTGAGAAGGTCATTTAAGATCTCCATACATGCATTTAATGAGTAGTAGTATCATGACCTATCTATTGAAAATACAGACATACAGCTGAAAGGTCTTATTAAAAACCTTTCTGTTTTGAACAAAGATTGAATATTTTTCGTGACTCAGAGTAATAAAAAGGAAATATTTATTTTGAGGATAAGCCAATTTATATATTCTTGGACATAACACAGACCACCCAGGCCTGAAACCTACTGTTTATAGTTAAGGATCTTAAGTCTACATATGTTTTTGATGAGTCAGAGCTATCTTTGTTCCAACTAGAAAGTTTGTGTCTGCAAGGGGCAATAATTTCACCTTCCCCACCCTTTCCCCCCTACCCTGGGCTGTTAGAAATCTGTCAAGTAGGTTATTTTATACCCACAGGGGAAAGGCTTCTTTGGACCTCAGTAATAATAACACTGCAAAATTTCATATATCAAAGACTGATGTTTAATATTGTTGGAAAACACTATACTTATATATTTCTCTTAAATCATTTGTGTGTGTGTGCGTGTATTCAAATCAGCTGTATTCTGTCTTATGTGTACATATATGTCAGCCAAATATATTAGGTAGTATTTTCTAGGTCAGAATTTAAACTGGCTAAGGAGGATAATGAAAAGAAAGCATCATTATATGGGAAGAAATATGAATTTGATGAATTGGAAATCTCTTATGAGGATATATATGTTGTAGTGTAAGTATGAAGCATCATTTGAAACTTCATTCTCTTATACCTTGCCATCACGTTATAGAATTCTTCAATGATTGCTTTTAGGTTCTCTAGTAGTATCTTATATATTCTCATTGTAGACAGTTTACCCCATGCTCAGAGCTTTAACTCCAGTCTTATTCTGACTGTTAAGCTTAATTGTCAACTTGATTGACTTGGGAGCTACTTAGGGAATTAGTAAAGCACATTTCAGGGTATTTCTGAGGCATGTTCTTGGGGTCTGTACTTGGTCCCTGGCCTCTTCCTCTCTTCTCCTGCTCTGCTTCTTGGCTTCCTGCCAAGATCCTCTGCCATGATATTCCTGCCTTGGAGTCTGCCAACCATCACAGACTAAATTCCTTGAAACTGTGAGCCAAATAAACCCATGTTCTTTTTTAGGTTGTGGGTATCCGGTATTTGGTCTGAGTAACAGGAAAGCTGACCAGTACACTTATATGACAGGAGAGGAGGAAGAAAAAATGGTACAGAGCAAAAGCTATGAATCTCTTCAACTTCCCATTAGAAGTTGTGTCTGTTTGTGTCATTTGTGTCTGTTTGTTCCTGTGATTCTTAGTAAAGTAGGAGCCACGGTCTTTCCTGAAACTAAGGGTAGAGAGTCAATGGCCTAAACACAGCTTATAGGATTTGAAATACTTATTGCACAGATCAGAGCAAAATGATAAGATTGCTGCTGCATTTGGGTGCATTTGACTATGATGATCATATTTTGTTTTATGGTTTTCCCTACCAGCATACAGTTACTACATTATGGAAACAAAGAGAGTGGTAGTTTCATCCAGATTTGGAGTTATGCCAGATGGAGGTGATGTGAGGACTAAATGGGAAAGCAGTTTAGGGCAGTATTTTCTAGGTCGTGGAATTTAAACTGGATCAGGAGGATAGTGGAAAAGAAAGCACTGATATTTGGGAAGCAATATGATGTATTGGAAATCTCTTATGAGGGCAAAGAATCTCAGTAAAAGTAGTTCAGCAAGAAAAGAGTGGTTCTTATTAGAAGTAAAGTAAAATTAGAAAGTAAACTGCCTCAGTAAATTATTAGAGAGCAGATAGGATGACAAAATTATGGTAGTAAATGTAGAAGTAGATTGGTGAAGTAAAGCGGAGTTACTGGAAATGAGAAGTCCAGGGAACTGCCCAGATCATCCTCATTCATGTCGAACTCACTCAGAACAATGGAGAGTTTGGGGATTAACAAGAAGAATGAGAGTTAAGTTCCAAAGCCTTTCATGATAAGGAAGATTGACAAAAAGATTAGTAGATAGCATAGTGATGAGGAAGCAGAGGATGGTCTGACTCAAAGATCAAGATCTTTATAAAAGTGTTAGAAATAACTATGATATAAAAAGGGAGCAAAGAAGACTGCGATCAGCAAGCAAATAGCTTCATTTGAAATGACTCAAATATGTCACTCTCAGTATCCTTAGAGGACAGATACTTTTTGCTGGGTGTAAAGAGATCAAGAAAACTTTCTCAGAAGGGATTGAGAATGTAGACCAAGGTCAAAAATGTAATAGGTATGCAGTTAATGCTATTTATTTCTTTATCAGTTAGAAAAAGTCAGCAGAAACAGTTATATCCCCATATATTTTTTGGTGTTCATTTGTTTCAGTGTTTAGAATGGATGATATAAACTACATCTGGGTTTTAGTAATCTCAGCATCAACAGAATGAGGTCGAATACTAGTATGGGTAAGAGAAGCAGTCAGAACCGTGGGGAAAATCAGTGTAAAACTTGCAAAACAAAAACAAAACATTTGCTGCATAAGGACTATAGAATTCTATTTATGATTGATTATGTACTTTTCTTTTTTTTTTTTTTTTTTTGAGGCAGGATCTGCTATGTAGTTCACACTGGCCTTGGACTCACTCTATAACTCAGCACTATATAATTATATAACCCACTATACTCACTATCTAACTATATAACTCACTATTTTCACTACATAACTTGCAGCAGTCCTCTTGCCTCAGCCTCCCGAGTGCTGGCATTACAGGCACGTGACGTGTGAGACCGCGCTCCACTTGATTGTGTATATTTTGAAATGAATTTCCCTGAATATCTGGCACTGCTAAAACCAGTTCACAGTTTTATATTGAATTAGTAATCCTATCATCATACTTCTAAATTATTGGAATAGTAGGTATAAAATTGCTTTCTCTTTAAAATAATGATTTATTTGTTCTAGTAAGTGGTAAAACTAGATAGAATTGTTTTCTTCAGTAGTATTTTCTCAACTTTCTTAGTAAAGTAACTTGCTTCTTATTTAAGAAGATATACTTGGTTTCATCATATTCCAATGTTGGACCCCGTATATAGAGTCCACCAAGAAAATGTATACATATTTCAGGAAAAGAAAAACTTGTATAAATATTTTAATATTAAATTTATTGAGACATTATGAGATTAATACATGTTATCTTTGGCTTCTAAAATTACAAGAGATGCTCAAAATGGTAGCCATTAGTTTCCAGACATTTACTAGTACAGCGAACTGCTACTGGGGTAACCTTGGTCACTGAGATTGCCGCATGTACATTCCAGTTTCTTCTCTAAAAGCCGGCAGTGTAGTGGGTTTTCTGCACTATACCAGTATGTATACCAGTATGTATTTTCTAGGGCCCCCAGTATGAGCCTAACACCATATGTTGAAAAAAAAATCATACTGTTTTTCTTTTACTGAAGTGTGTATACATTTTTTGGTGGACTCTGTATTTGAAATACTCTTTGTGTTAGCAATTTCTTCAAGTTCATTGAAATATAGATACGTAATGGAAGCTCTCAATTATTTTAGAAGGTATTAGTAATCTTGATGACTAACAAATATATTACACCTACATTATGTAATGCACTAAATATTTTCAGTGTTAGTCCTCAGAATAACTCTATGATGTAAATAACCATTTTTAAAATCTTGGATTTTTTTTTGTAAACACGATTTTTTTTATGTTGTACAGGTGGGTCTCAAACTCTTAGGTTGAAGCTATCCTCTTGTCTCATCCTCTCCGGTAGCTGAGACCATGGCATATACCACCATGCCTGACAGTACCATCCTATTTTTTATAGATGGGTAAACTGAGGTACAGAGAGGATTCACTAACTTGTCCAATATTCCAAAGCTGGAAAAATGGCAGAGCCAGTATTTTGACCTGTCTAGCTCCAGATTCTATGCTCTTACTCATTATGATATATTACTTATGTGATTTCAAGAAGAATATGTCCACCCAGCACTCAGAAGGCTGAGGCAGGAAGAATGCTGCAAGTTCAGGGCCAGTGTGGGCTACATAGTGAATTCAAGGCCAGCCTGAACTGCACAGAAAGATCCTGTCTTGAAACAATCCCCATATAAATAAAAGTTTTCCTTCATTTGATTTCCTATTTTTTCAAATGCTATGGATTTCTTAGGATTGGGCTCAGTGCTAACAATTAAAAAACTGAAAGTGTAGTGATATAAACAAAAAAGAATTTTATTTATTATGTAAAAGGGGATGACAGGTGGGATTCCAATGCATATAATGTAAACATCACTATTATTGTGTCCTAACTCGCTATCTTTTCTACTGATCTTGTGAATCAATTTCATTCTTATTATGAACTAAGATGACTCCTGGAACTGTAGGTATCATATCTGCCTTATAAACCAGAGGAAGGTAAATGGGGATAAAAGGAAAAAGGGGGCTTTCCTGTCGGCATCAGTTTTTTTTAAACAAAGCGCTGTACAGCACTTCTGCTTGCATGTCGTTGTTTGAACCTAGTCACAGGGCCTTACTATTTGGGAATAGTGTCTTTTATTATGTTTAGCAGCATGCTCCACTAGAAACTGGGTTTCTTTTACTGAAGTCGAAATGGAGAATGCCTATTAGAAGAATTATCTAGCTGATGGTATTTCTGTGAAATATGGTCCTTGGTATCTGCGTCTTTTGAGATGGGCTTTAACACCAATTTAGTACGTTTTGAAATGAGAATTTAAATAATCGACTGTGAAAACAATAATTGAGAAACATTAAAATGGGATATATACATTATATAGTAAGGGTAATTCAAAATTCAAGTTAAAGAGAACAGATCATATTTGCTGTAGCTGTATTTGCTTCTGGGTTTTAAAGTAAAAACCTGCTGTGAAGTGGTGAGTCAATATGCTTTCACATAAAATGTGTGTTACAGTATCAGAAGTATTGTTTTGTGGACTTCAACTTTCTCTATGGGAAAGGCGTGGATGAAAAACCTCTTATTTGAGTGTTTCATTTATTTATATATACGGAGAATGATTAATAAATTGAGAATGTTGTAAATGAATAAGGAGGATGTTCCTTTGTAATTATTCCTCTCTTACAAAAGATAGCATTTTAAAGAATGAAAGACATACTATATATGATTTCATGTAGTTGTGGGTTTTATTTTATAGAAGAAGAAAAACAAGTGTCAGAGAAAAAACCAGTCAGTGGAAATGTATTTTTGTCCACCGAAAATAATAGTAAACTTCGAATAGTTTCTTAAACTTATTTTTTTTATTCGTAGCCTAGATTTCATGATTATTTTTGGTGACATATAGACAGTTTTCATTAAAGTAGAAAATTTCATGCAGAAATTCTATTGTGTCTCATTTTTGCTATTGTATTTTTTCTCTATCTGGAGAATTAGTAAACCCAGTGTACTAGTGTTGTTAATGTTCTTTATTTATTTGTTTGATTTGTTTCGCTGCATGTAGAAACCCAATTAAAGCTTTTGTGAGTGGATTACAGCTTGAAGTGATTTGTATGTTTAAACTGGATTCTAGCTGTTCGAGGGTTTTCTCTAAGAGCTGTAGGCTTCAGATAGCATCTACAATCAAAGAATAGTTCTGTTTAAGTCTGTACTAGCCTTTCTTAAAAGTTAAACTTCTTTGTTTTTCTAAGCTAACAATTAAAGATTTGGTGTTAAAAATTCATGACTTATGCTATAATTTTTTGTACATACAGGATTATAGATGCTGAGATTTGCTTTTAAAATGAGTAGTTTTTTTTTAATTTTAAACCAAGAACATGTATTGGTACATTCTACATACAATGGTCACATTCATTACATTAATTCTGTACCTATACATGATGTATCTTGGTTCTCCCCCCTCTTCCCCCCTCCCCTGTGCACCCTCCCTCCCTATTTACAGCAGGTTCATTCATCATTTTCCATATTTTCCCATTCCTCTCTCTCCCCTGTTGCCTTTCTGCTTTTTCCCTTCTTTCCTTCTAGTACTCCTCTCCTCTGCACACCATCCTCCTTTTATATAATATCTATTACACCTCTTTGTCCTTATTTACAATTATGGTCTCTGATATCAGAGAAACAATTCGATGTGTGCTCATGAGTGTCTGATTTATTTCACTTAAGAGTATGTTCTCAAGAAACATCCATTTATATATGAATGACTCTAGTTTATCCTTTTTTATGGCAGTGTAGTACTCCATAGTGTAGAAAAACCACATTTTCTTTAGCCATTCGTTGGTTGTTGGACATTTAGGTTGTTTCCAAGA
>PVJO010032002.1:0-13681 GCA_004026905.1 Hystrix cristata
GGGGGAAATCTCTCTGTCGCCTGGCAACGGATGTCGCAGGGCGGGCTCAGTTTGCAGGCTTTGTCCCGGTGCGGGGGTCTCTCTCTCACCTGGCTGGCTGGCTGGCTGGCTGCAAAGTCCAAAGCCGGCGGTTACCAAGCACCTTTTATAAACTTTTTAATTTTCAAAAGATTTTATATCTTTTGTGGTAAACATTAGGTTTAAAACACTGTACAGCTCTACAAAATTATTTCGTTTATATATTTATTCTATAAGTTTCTTTCTGTTTTTCAAATTTTAATTCTTTTCTGCTTTAAAATTCATTGTAGTTGTTGATGAAACCTAAGACACAAACACAAACGTCAGCCTAGGCCTACACAGTCTCAGGGTCATCAATATCACTCTCTCCCACCTCTATTGCTTGCCCTCTTGGGGGGTCCTCAGGTCTGCATGGAGCTGTCACCTCCTGTGAGGACAATGCCTTCTTCTGGAATATCTCCTGAAAGACTTGCCTGAGGTCTTTCTGGAGGAGATATCACTATTTCAGAAATGTGTCAATGGTGATTCGCATGATTTTTAAAATCATAGATCTGTTTATAAACAGATAATACACCATAAACATTCTTCTCTATTAATGCAACCTTGTGGTGTTGGGGGTCTCTGCTGAAACTTTCTTTGTGGTGCTAGGGATTCAACCCTAGGTCTCACACATGCTAGGTGTATCAGTTACCTTTTTAGAGTCTGGTTTGCAAGAGAGCAGATTTAACACAGGACAAGTACAAGTTACAACATTCACCCACACAAGCCAAGTGCAGAAAGACTGCCGAATGTCTGTCTATGCACTGGAGACCTGAAAGATCCAATCAAGGGCTGGGAACCCACAGCAATGTTTGGTGTACATCCATGTCTGCATTAAATGGCTGAAGAATATATTCAAATGAGAGGAGAACTAGAAAGGAAGGAAGAGCAAAAGGAAAGAGGGGAAAGGGAAAAATGGAAAGATGTAAATAAACCTGCTGTAAATAGGGAAGGGTGGGGGAATGGAAGGGAGGGGTGGGGAACAGGGGGGGACCAAGATACATTATGTACAGATACAAAACAATCATGATAAATGTGATCATTATGTATACATTGTACCAGTACATGTTCTTGGTTAAAAAAAAAAAAAAGGCTGAAGAAATCTATACTGGAACTGGGATACGTTGCTCTCAGCAAAGATGAAGACCAGAGCGAACAGCAGCCATCCTCAACAACAGCAAGGCCTTGAGCTCCTTCTGCAATGAGAACAGCTGAGTTCCCTTCAGGAGAACCAGCCCCAACAGAGCTGCTCCTGGGAAACAGTCAGCCCCTATCTTCTGCTCCTGTTCTCCTTTATGTTGTGTTGGTACTAATCTTCAGGTGGATCCTCTATGCCCAGAACCACAACAACTCAGTCCAGCTGGGCATTCCTGCTCAGGTTGACCACACTCAGTCCACCACGCTAGGCAAGTGCTCTGGCATTGAGCTACATTTACAGCCCTCATGTTCAGACCTTTAAAAGAGATTGTTGAGGTCCATAAAAGCTTCTGCTAGACCTTTCATTGTGAATTTTCTTTTACTTTTCCTCTTACAATTCCCTTTTTTCTTGCCTTTTGTCCAGCTGTATGTCCACTAGGCAATAGGAATTTTTCAGGGCCATTGTTATCTTGACTGAAATAACACTGTGCAGCACGTGACTACACTATATTTTTTCCTATACATATATATCTGTGATAAAATTTAATTTATAAATTAAGAATATAGAGAGATTACTAATAATAACCAATTTTAGCAATATGCTATAATAAAAGTTAGTTAAAACTTATGAATTGTTTATTTTTGGGTTTTCTTGTTTAATATTTTTGGGCCTCGGTTGACAGTGGGTAACAGAAACCGTGGAAGGTGCACCGTGGTTGAGGGGTGGAGTGCTATGCACATGTTAATTGGCGGGGCTGAGGAGCAAGCACAACTCTGTGCTTTACTGTCTGTATCTGAGTGACGAACAACAAATGCACAGTGACCAATCACCAACACACTTAGAAAGAAATGATGTGATTGGTTGCTGATCACGAGACCCATCTGTTAGTTATATTTGTGGACTGAAGGTCAGCATTATGGTCTGTACCTTATGTGATTACTCACAGTTAGCAGGAGGTGCTAACTGCAGTTTGGACTGTTTTGAGGGTGTGTCTTAGTTACTTTCCTTGTTACTGGAACAAAGTACCCGACACCTGCAATTTAAAGAGGGAGAGGCTTATTTTAGTTCATGGTTACAGTCCACAGTTGGCTAAAAATGACAGAAATGACACTGCTGCAGAGGAAAGCTGTTCACATCATGGCAGTCAGGAAGCAGCGAGTAAAGGGGGAGTCAGGGAGGGAGACAGGTCCCTCTAGGTCATGCCCCCAGTGACCTACCTCTTCACCAGACCCTAACCCCTAATAGCAAGTCAGCTGTGTCTCCCTAATGATTCAGTCACCTTCCATTAGCCCCGCCTACGGGGGCTTGAGGCCTTTGGGGACAGTCTTGCTTAATCATAACAGGGCAACTGGAATTTTGTTTAAGTAAGCCATGGTAATTGAAATATGTGCATATTGGAACTGTGTAAAGGGAGTTATATCTGAAATCCATTTAAACAAATCACTTATCTTTAAACCAAATAAAAATATCTAATACATTCTCACTATAATAACCTATTTAGTAATCTTGGATCTCTAACTCTGAATATTTCATTTGCATCAGAGTGTTTAGACTTTGAGTTTGGAAGTTGCGATAATGGTTCTGATCCCTGTGATTGTCTTCCGAGAATGAGGTCTCTTTCTTGCCTCTTTTTCTGTTCATGAGTCCTTGAGCCGTTCATCCTTGACATGTATCATTTCCTCTCATGGACAATCGGCAAATCTCTTTCTCTCCCTCCTTTCTCTCTTCTTGCTGTTCTTCTGGTTTAGAAATACATGGCAGCCACACCTGGCTTTATAGCTTCACCTGCCCTCTGGGATCAAAATTTTGCCCTAGCACTCAAAGTGTCAGCCAACTAGACCTCGATTTTCCTAATAAATAACGCATAGACAGCAGAAAGCACTGTTTCTTCTGGAAAGTGCCTCGGTGGCTGTTATAACCTGCCTTCCAAACCTCTGGCCAATTTGTTTTTTGTCTTTTCCCCTCTAAGAATCGGTTTTAAAAACTTCTGTAGTATTTCACATAGGCTTCAAAGGAGAAAGGTTCCTGAAGAGTCTCTGTCTCTCTCCTTTCTTTAGAACTTTTGATGCATTTTCAGTGTAATAAAATAGGTTTTAAATGGATCCAGAGAGATTCCATGTGGTTCTTTTGTACCTCCAAACACTTAAAACTGGTGCATAGGAAGCACTTGACAAATGCTTGTTGCTTTATTGACTGAAATTACAAACACCAGGTATACTTTGATTTACATGTAGATTTATCTCTAAAAATTGAATTTTTTTGTGAGGGGAACGTGTGGAAAGGGAGATGTGATATTAGATTGGGAAGAGAAGGAAGCTTTGCTCTGAGATTTTTACTGTGGATTCTCTTAACAAAATTACAAGTTTGACATACTTTTGATGATGCTTTTGATGAGTAGTTTGCAGGCAGGATATCTTTTGTTTAGATCCATGTTTGAAATATTTGCTTTAAACGTGATAGTGATCTATTAGTGGAAAACTTTTGAAGTTAAAACAAAGGATTAACATTTTAAACGATAAGGCAGTGAGACCTGGGAAAATAGATTTCATATAGCAGTCCTCTACCTATTCTGAAAAACATGAAACATGATGGGAATTTCTTCTGGAAACTGCTTATGACCAGCCTGGCAAGTCCTCTACTAGTTGGAAATTGGTTACTTTCATTTTCATTTTGCCTCAAAATTCATATGGTGAAGGCCTAACCTCCAGTACCTCAAAATGTGACTGTATTTGGAGATAAGACCTTTGAAGAGGTAATTATGGTAAATATACGATTTTGTCCTTATGGGAAGACACTCTTAGGACACTGACAAGAACAAGAAGAGAAAGATCGTGTGAATAGAGAGAAGATGGACATCTAAAGGCCAAAGAGAGAAGTCTCAGAATGAAACCAACCATGCAGACAGACATCTAGATCTTAAACTTCTAACTTCTTGTATTGTGAAGAAATAACTTTCTGTTGTTTAAGCCACACTTATCAATATTCAGGTAAAAATCAGGTGGAAATAACGGAACAGGCAGTATACATCTACTTTTGCTCCAATCCACTATTGTAGTTTGTAGTACTTCCTACCCTACTGTGAGCTTTCTCTGTTATTTCAAGTGATCCTGGGGACGAGCATCTTTCTGCCTTCATGAACATGGGCCTCTTGTGACCTCTAGCACTGTCTATCTGACTGTCTGAAACGATCTGAAGACCCATTCAACACATTTCTTAAGTTTTAAATTAGTTTGGTAATCTTTGTTTACATGTATTTAATGATAGGAGTAATATAACCACAGTAAAGGAAACTTTGGAAAATATATTTTGAAGATCACCCGTGATCTCATCATTCTAAGGCAATTGTTAGCATTTGTTTTCCTTTCAGCCTTTTAATCCCATGCATAGGAATTTCCCCCAAAGTGGTAATTCTCATGTATGTGCAAGTGTCTGTTCTTCTTTTTTAAAGCCAATATTGTGTCCTGAACCTTCATCTGTGGTACAACATAATTTTCTTAAACATTATTTTATTTTTTAGCTCTTTATATATTCTGGATGTTAATGTGTGTAGAAGCTTTTAAATTTTACGTAATCCCACTTATTGATTCTTGCTACTGTTTCTTGTACTATTGGAGTCTCCCTCAGGAAGTCTTTGCTTATGACCATGACTTTGACTGTTTCCTCCTAGGATTTTCAAGTTTCATGCCTTTTACCCAGGTCTTTGATCCATTTTGAGTTGATTTTAGTACAATGTGGGATATAAAGACCCAGTTTCGGTCTTCTACATGTGAATAACCAGTTCCCTGGCAACAATTAATTAGAAGCCATCTTTTCTCCAGCATATGGTTTTGACCCCTTTATCAAGAGTCAGATGAGTGTAGTTGCATGGGTCTATTTCTGTGTCCTCTATTTTATTCTGCTGGTATTTTTGTCTGTTTTTTTTCCCAACATCATGCTGTTTTGTTACTAAGGCTTTGTCATATATTTTGAGATTGGGAATTGTGATAGCTCCGGCATTGCTCTTTTTGCTCAGGATTGCTTTGTCTATTCTGGATCTTTTGTGCTTCTGTGTGAATTTTAGTAGTTTTTTTCTAGTTCTGTGAAGAATATCATTGATATATTAAAGGGAATTGCTCTGAATGTCTAGCTTACTTTGTTAAACTGGCCATTTTAACAATATTAGTTCTGCCACTCCAGGAGCCATGTTCATTTTGTGTAGGAGTTTTGAGTATGTCTTACTGTTAGCAGTAGGGTCTCTTAGAGAGAATTTGTAACTGGAGCCAGTCTTCACCCATGCCAGCAGCCTCAAGGATTGTCTGGAAGTAATCATTTATGTAGTACATATCTAGTGTATTTTGCCTACCATGTGTGTGGGACTGGTCTGATGAAATTCAAAGATGAAGATGGGGCCAAAGAGTGTCCAAAATTTAGATGTGGAGTTAAATGAAGTGTTTTGGTGCACTGAAATTCCATTTGCAGTCAGAGGGGCTTTGTTTATTTGAAAATCAAAGGTATTCCTATGAAGATTGTGCTTACTTCTAATTTGGTACAGATCCTTTGTACTTAGCTGTTTGAAATGAAATTTCAAATCTTTACAATGAGAAATTTTCAAAAATATTTCACAAAAGATGAAGATAAGAGCAAAAATTGTAACTACAGCGGGCCAAGAGTTGAGGCAAAAATGTTTCTTTTGGGAATCTCTTCTAAAATTCTAGTAGTCCAGTAAATCAAATAATTTTGAAGGCATAGTTAGGCTGAGCCATCTGAGTATTTAAAATTAATAACTATACTCTAGGTATCCAGCTAGTTATTATGATATTTATTGAGAACAAAAGACAGAGAACAGGATTTTTTTTAAAAAGGCAGATTCCATCCACTTGCGTTAGGTACTAGGATGAGAGAGCCAAATAACCCATTTTCAGAGGTCTTCAGATGACTGTAGGACATTGCTGCCTGTAACCCCCATGAGGAGAGAAGTTCTAAATATTCCCATGAGTGATCATTTTTTTCTCACTTGCTTTCTGCTCTGCACTCTGCTGTCATTATAATTGATGTTTTCTTACCTGTCTCTATTGTTAATAAAATAGCTTCTTCCTTTTGGTGAAGGGGAAAGGTGGGATATGTGGCTCCCAGATTCCTGATGATGGACAAGTACTCACTCACACCTTGTCTGTTGCTGGTAAAACAACCCGACAAAACTGGACTTCCAAGCTCTGAGTTATCTGTGTTGCTCAAGTGCATGTGCTAGACACATAACTGTCAGTTATAGTTACTCAGGAGCTCTTTAAAAAATGATGTTTTGTGTCTTTATGTAACCATGAATGGAGCAGTTGCTACAATTGGAATAAAAATTAATTCAGGGATGAAAGTAGAGTGTTAATTCCATATGTGAAATATATACACTGGTATTCATAGACATTCTAGTGCAGGCAAGAATGGAAATCAAAATGATACAAAGTGCTAAAGAGTTCATTGGTGTCTTTAATTTTGTAAAAGCAAGGACTTTAATGATAGAATCATCCCAATACTTGGTTAAAAAAAAAAAGGACCATAAATACCTTTTGTATCACAAGATGTTTTCTGATGATCTTGTGGCAATAGAATGATCTTTTTAAAAATTGAGATAAGTTTTCTTTTCCAAGAAGATATTCCAAATTCACTGACCTTTTCTGTGATACTAATGACTATTAAAAAATAAGTTCATTCAAGGTAAAGATTATCTTCAAGGTAAAGGTGACATTTCTTCAGCAAGACAGTATCTGCTTTTCAAAATAACTTTTGCTATGGGAAAAAATTTGAAAATGGTTGTTTGGCAATGTTTCTTATGTTTCTGACGGGATTTTGTGGCTGAAATTAATGTGTTTCATTTACAAAAAGCTTGATAGACCTTGGCACACTGGTGCATGCCTGTAATCCCAGCTACTCAGGAAGATCGCAAGTTTGAGGCCAGGGTGGGCAGGGATATAGCTCAGTGGTAAAGTGCCCCAGGGTTTAACCTCCAGTCCTGCGAAAACAAAGCAATACAAAACAAAACAACAAAATCCCAAACCCCTGAACCAAATCAAACCAAACCAAAAAGAAAAGCCTCAAACTTCGATAGTTATACACTTCAAAAAACAGCTTTCTAACTGTGTAAAGATCTCTAGAAAAGGAAGTCATTGGTTTGATTAGTTTTCAAGAACTGACTGACATGAGAGAAAGCAGGAATTTATGAACCTAATTTCAACAAAGGCCTCTATGTAATTGATGGTTGGGATTAAAAAAGGATAACATGAAAACCTGGCCAATGATGTATCTATTCTTCTACTGTGGGCCTAATTGTCATTATGAATTAGGTTTTAATTAGGCAGGCATTAAAACCAGTTATTGACTAAGCTGACACAGCATCAAACGTGAATTTTTGTGTCCCAGAATTGAATGAAATTTTTTAAAAACAATGAATAATAAATAAAAATAAAACACTGTATTCATAATTTTGTTATAGATACTACACTTGATCTTAGCCAAAAGACCAAGAAGAGATAATTTTGTTTTAGAGAATAAAAGGTTTTTTTGTATTAGTTATAAAGTAGAATATTCAAAATATTTTCATTCATCTTTTAATTTTTCAAAAAAGATTAAAAATTATATTCATATAGCTTAAAAATAAACATAATTTATAAATAAAAACATATCTATGGAAAATGTGCAATTAAACATTTTTTACTGCTAGGGAAGTATAATCAAAACAGTTCAGAGATAGGGCTGGGGTGTAACTCTGGGGTAGAGCATGTGCCTAACATATACGAGGCCCAGGGTCAGAGATCACTGTTTTATACATGTGACCGTGTCTCAATCCTAAAGTCCCATAAAAGGGAAAATGATTGTTTTAGTTGGGTCAGCATCTATCTCCCATGAAGTCAGCTGTGGCCCAAGCAGGAGGGTTGCATAATGCAGGCATCCTCAATGTCTAAATGTTCATTATCTCAGTCACAACAATTACATGGTTTCATAGGGAAGCAAATTTATCATCACATGAAAATAGTCACTCATTAACTCGTAGCACTTGTTTCCTGTCATGTATCCCTCGGCTTGAGGCTAGTACCTGCCTCTTTTCACCTGTCAACATATTTTTTTCCAGTCAGTCTCACTGATGGATGTTGTTGTAACATCAGGTAAAATAAACACAAACTCAACACAAATAGGTTGTGAAGTGAAATTGTCCACAAACATTTCAGGATTTCAACAAGTTGAAGAGAATATGTTGGACTGTTGTTCAACGCATACACAAATGAGGCTTAGGAAAGTCAGAGAGGTTAAGTGAGGAAGAGAAAGCCAGAAAAGATTATGACACATTAGCCTTCAAAGCAAAATATTTGAATGCCAAAGGATATTGATTGTATTAGTCACTTTCTTGTCACCGAGACAAAATAACAGTCAGCTGCAAGGCAGAAACTGCATGATGGAAAGACATGGATGGGGAACACATGGCAATCAGGAAGTGGAGAGAAAAGGGAGAAGCCAGGGACAAGAAGTCCCCCAGCGACCTGCCACTTCCGACAAGGCTCCGCTTCCTAATGGCACATTCAGCTGTGAACTCCCGACACAATGGTCCAATCAGCTTCTGAAAGCCCTACCTCAGAACATATGAGACTTTTTAAAAATTTACTTTTATTGGTGTATTTTAGATATACGTGGTGATCGCATTCATCATAGGGAATTTGTACCTGTAGGTAATATATCTTGACTCTTCTTTTTTCCCCAATCCCCTCCTCTCCCTTCAACCTCTTTCCCCCTCCTTATTTACAAAAGCTTTGTTTTCATTTTTTCCATTCCCTCCCCTGCCCCCTTGTTCCCCTTCCCATTTGAACATTTCCTTTCTATTTCCCAGTGTATATTATACATTTTGGTCCTTACTTACCCTTTCAGTTTCTCACACCAGAGAAACAATGTGGTGTTTAAACATGTGTGGCTGATTTATTTCATTTAGGAGTATGGTCTCATGGTACATCTATTTACCTAGAAATATGGTGGAGTAGTACTCCATTGTACTAAAAATACCCACATCTTTATCCATTCATTGGTTGATGGGCATTCGGGCTGTTTCCAAAATTTAGCTATTACAAATTATGCTACTATAAACATAAGTATACATATATTGCTGTGGTATGACACTTTTAATTCTTTCAGTACGATACCAAGAAGAGGAATAGCTGGGTCAAATGGAACCTCTACTTTTAGGTTTTTGGGGAATCTCTACACTGATTTCCACAGTGGTTACACCAGTGGTTACACCATTCTATACTATATTGGTGAGAGGTGTTCCTTTTCCCCCACAGCCCTGCCAGCATTTGTTATTGGTTGATTTCTTGACAATAATCATTCTTTCTGGAGTGAAATGGAATCTCAGTGTTGTTTTATTTTGTATCTCTTAAATGATCAGTGATGTTGAACATTTTTTCATGTATTTATTTGCTGTTTGTACTTCATCTGAGATGTGTCTATTCGTTTCAGATGCACAGTTTTGGACTGGGTCTTTAAATTTGAGGGGTCTGATTTTTTTGAGTTCTTTATATGTTCTAGATATTAGTCCATTGTCTAGATATTAGCTGGCAAAAGGTTTTCCCACTTTGTGGGTAGAACATATGAGACTTTTGGGAAACATTTTATATCTGAGCCATAACATTGTGCACCTGCCCCAAAAAGGCTTGGTTTCATCTCATGCAAAATCCATTTAGTTAATCTCTAAGAGTCTCAGCATCTTCCTAGTCCCAGCATTTCTGAAAAGTCCAAGTCCAAAGTCTCCTTTGTAACTCAAGGCAATGTGTAAAAATAAAAAAGAATGTTAAATGCTTCCAATATACAATGGCACAAGGTAAACATTCCCATTCCAAAAGAGAGGAACAAAGAGAAAGGAATTGGAACAAAGCAAGATTGAAATCCAGCAGAGCAACGTGAAATCCTGTAGCTCTCTATCCAGCATCTGAGGCAGGTTGTGATGAGACATGAGCTCCAAAGGGCTTGGGCAGATTCACTTCTGTGGACTTGCTGGTTACAGCCCACCTTTCTTCTCTCTTTGGCTGACTCCACTCACTGCATATGATTTTCTTCAGCAGATGTTCCATATTCGTGGCATCTTCAATTTCCTGGGGGTCTCCACTACTCCTTTGGCTTCTTGCTCATAGCATAATTCATTGCCCTTTCAGGAGCCATTTCCTGGTCTCCCAGGCCTTCCTTGGACATCTAGGCAGAAGCTCCATGTGTCCACAACTCTTGCATCCTGCAGGAATGAAAAATCAGCACCATGTAGATGATGCCAAGGTCTACTGACAGCTCAAGCAGTAGTATGACCCCTTTGGACCATCCTTGCAGTGTCCGTTAAGTGTTTGCATGTCCGAACTTGGGGAGACACTTCCCAAGACAGCCTGAGAGAGCGGGGCACTCTGCGGCTCCCTTCTCAAAGCAAAAATCAAGGGGGTTGGAGATTTAGCTCAAGTGGTAGAGCACTCGCCTAGCAAGCGCAAGACCCTGAGTTCAATCCCCAGCACACACACACACACACACACACACACACACACACACACAAGCAAAAATCAAAGGAGTTTACTCTTTTACACCACAGAGCCTGTCAAAGTGTGAGGTATGGCCAATTCCTGAGATGCCTCAAAAGTATCTTTCCTATTGTTTTGATAAAAAGCACTTAGTTCTCTTTTACAGCTAATTTTTTCAGCAACTACTTTCTCTATGAGCCCAACTTCACAGGTGCTTCCTTTCTTCTTCTTCTTTTTTTTTTTTATAGATTTTTATTAAAATTTATCCAAAATTACACAAACTTACAGGCCATTACACAAGCTTACAGACCACAATGAATTGTACCTTTTGCTTATGACAGTGAGCAATATAAACAACCACCTACATACAGCAGTAAGTCACAACTATATAAAGTTACTATAGTACCCAGTGTATGTGTCGCTGATTTAAGTTTGAGTTATTAGGTTCTTATTTTTAAGATATCATTATTCCTCTGGATTCCCATTCCCTCCCCTCTTTGGCCTCTTCTTGTTCCCTTGAACCCTTTGTCTATTAGCTTATATCTAATACTTTGTCTTTTTGTATCCATTGTTTACCCTTTCCTTTTGTTTGTATTTTACCTTACTAAATGAGGAATACCATATGGTATTCCAGCTTGCGAGACTGGTTTATTTCACTCAACATTATGTTTTCCAGGTCCATCCATTTTCCTACAAACGACTCTTTCCTACAAAAGAGTTTGTCATTCTTTATAGCCAAATAGTATTCCATTGTGTATAGATACCATATTTTGTTTATCCAGTTTTCTATTGATGGGTATATGGGTTGCTTCCAGAATTTAGCTATTACAAATTGTGCTGCTATAAACATTGTTGTGCAAGTATCTCTGTAGTATGATGTCTCTAGCTCTTCAGGAAAGATACCTAGTAGGGGAATGGCTGGTTCATATGGGTTTTCTACTTTCAGACTTTTGAGAAATCTCCATACTGATTTCCATAATGGTTGTACTAGTTTTCAATCCCACCAACAGTGTAGGAGGGTTCCTTTTTCATCACAGCCCCACCAGCATTTGTTATTGTTTGACTTCCTAATGATTGCTATTCTTTCTGGGGTAAGGTGGAATCTTAGAGTTGTTTTAATTTGCATTTCTCTAATAGTCATAGATGTCGAACATTTTTTCATATGTTTATTGGCCATTTGTATTTCTTCCACTGTGAAGTATCTGTTCATTTCTCAGGCCCATTTCTTGAGTGGGTCATTGATTTTAGGTAGTTTAATTTTTTTGAGTTCTTTGTATATTCTAGGTATTAGTCTTCTGTCTGAGGAGTAGTTAGCAAAGATTTTTTTCCCATTCTGTGAGCTTTCTCTTCACCTTCCTAATTGACTCTTTTGCTGTACAGAAACTCTTTAGTCTAATGTAGTCCCATTTGTTGATTCTTGTTGTTATTTCCTGTGTGATTGGGGTTCTGTTTAGGAAGTCCTTTCCTACTCCTGTGTCTTCAAGTGTTTTACCTATTCTGTCTTCCAGAAGGTTTAATGGACCCATATCTCTCACCATATACTAAATTAAAATCAAAATGGATCAAAGATCTAAACATCAAAGTGCTTCCTTTCTAGTGATAGTGGGAACTTTTCACATGTTTTGGTTCTACTATTTGCTCCTAATTCTCACTGTAAATCTGGCCAAAGATAACCAGCAGTATTCATGTTGCAGCCTGAACTTTGGGCTGTCTTGAAATTTCCTTTGCCAGATCACTTAATCTATCACCTTTAAATTCATTCTCACACAAAATCTTAGGACATGGATGAAACATAGACAAATTATTTTCCAGAATGAAACATGCATAGCTTTTAGTCTAGTTTACAATATAGTCATCCTTCCCATCTAATATCTCATGAGCCTCTTGTTTATTGTCTACAATCCTATAAGCATTCTGGTCTTTTGAGCTTGGACAAGACTCTCCCATCAGTCTCTGTTGACTCTACTTACAGCACTGTAGGACTTCTGTACCCCACTTCACTAAACCTTTCCAAATTCCTCTGGCAAACCAGTTCCAAAGGTTTCTGAACCATACAGTCAAGAACAATCAGAGCAGTGATCCCACTCTTGGTATCAGTTTTCTGTATTAGTCACTTCTCCATTACTAAGACAAAATACCCAACACCTGTAATTTAAAGGAGAGGTTTATTTTGGCTCATGGGTGATTTTATGGTAAGATGACTCCAAGGCAGAAATAGCATGGTGAAAGGACATGGCAAAGGACAGCTGCTTACCTCATGGTGGCCAGAAAAACAGAGAAAGAGAAAGAGAAGTGAGAAGCCAAGAACAAGAATATACCCTTCCAGGTCACACCCCCAGAGACCCACCTCTTCTGACTATGCTCTGCCTCCTAACTGCATATTTAGCTATGAAATCATTAGTGGATTATGCAATCAGTGGACGAATATAGTGCCAAAATGATCTATCACCTTCTGAAAGCACTACCTCTTAAGTCACAAGACTTTTGGGGGACATTTTAGATCTAAACCATAACACCAAGTTTGATAAATAAATAATCTTTTGACTATATTTGACATAAAGTGATATTCTTTTTTTCTTTTTTTTAAATTTTATTTTAATGGTACATTTTCAATGTACATATTGATAACATTCATCATAGGGGATTTGTACCTGTACATGATATACCTTGTTGCTGCTTTTTTTCCCGTTCCCCTCCCCTCACCCCCTCCTCCCTCCCTATTTACAAAAGCTGTGTTTCCATTTTTTCCTTCCATTTCTTATTTCTCTTGTCCCTCTGTTCCTTTCCCCCTCCCTTGTTCCCTTTCCCATTTGGACATTTTCTTCCCTTTCCCAATATAATACATTTTAGTCTTTATTTACACTTCAGTTTCTCACACCAGAGAAACTATGCAGTATTTAAACATGTGTGTCCGATTTATTTCACTTAGAAGTATGGTCTCCAGATGCATCCATTTACCTAGGAATATCTCAAGCTT
>PVJO010032003.1:0-13687 GCA_004026905.1 Hystrix cristata
TGTTGCTGATTTAGTTGTTATTGCCAGTTGTTGTTGCTAGTAGTAGATTTTCTCCATATGCCAATATCCAGTTGGCTTTTTTGTCATTAACAATGATGCAGTCTTATTCTTGGAGAATTGGGTGCTGGGCCAATTATATTGCATCCTTCCCTCCCAAGTAAACAGAGATGCTCAGATCTTGGGACAAAGGCAAAGGGCTATATTTAGCCACATCCAGAGTGCATTACTGAAAAGTAAACATGAGCTAAAAATATCTCCACACTAGCAACAAAGTCTTTCAACTATAAGCACCTGCCAATTCAAACACACACACACACACACACACACACACACACGCACACGCACGTACACACACACAAATAAAATAAAATTATGGAAACATGAGAAAACAAGGCAAGAAAATGCTTCAAAATACTCCCAACTCTCCCAAAGCTGATCCTTCATATCAAGAAGGAGAAAAATAAAAAGTCACACAGCTGAATTAATCAAAAAGATAAAAGAGAAGACTAAAAAACAGATCAATAACAGGATTACAGAGCTCAAAGAAGATATAATTAAATAAATAATGGACCTAATAAGCAAAATATTTTTGCAAGTTTACAGGAGACAATAATAAAAACTAGATCAGCTACACAAAATTATATAAAACATGAATGACCAGTTTACCAAAGAGTCTGAAGCCATAAAAAGGCACTAAACAGAAATTTAAGGGACTAAATATTCTATTGAAATTGTAGGAAACAGAAGTAACAATCATGAGGACAGAGCATCAAAATTAGAAACAGGGCTGATATTGTAACCAACTGCCCAGAGATACCTGGAAAAAAATAAGAGAAAATGAAAAATGGATCCAAAAGTTTCAGGACAATGCAAAAATGCTAGTCTAGGATTGATTGAAATTAGTGAAAAATCAGAAGACAGCATAAATGGCATAAAAATCTGTTTTCAGAAATAATACCAGAAAACTTTCCATAGAATTTAACATACAGCTAAGTGGGGCGTAAAAGAATTTGACATACGAATAAGTGATACATAAAGAACCCCAACTAGTAATGATCAAAAAAAGAATTTCCCCACAACATATTATAATGAAAATCCCAGTATTCCAACAAAAGGACAGACTCTTGCAAGCTCTTAGAGAAAAGTAATGAATTGATTATTAAGGTAAACCCATTAGAATTAGAGAAGACTTCTCAACAGAAACCTTAAAGGCCAGAAAGCTTAGAATGAAGTGTTTCAGGCCCTAAAAGAAAACAACTTCCAATCCAGACTGATATAGTCGATATATTCTGCAAAACTATCTCATCAAGTTGATGGAGAAGTAAAGTGTTTTCATGACAGATAGCATTTTAAGTAATTCATGGAAACCAAAACAGCCTCCAAACAATTCTCGAGGATATCCTGGAAAAAAGTAATGCAAAAAAGTATAATAGAATGAATATACCAGGCAGAGTGGGCAGTTAAGCAGAAGGAAGAAGAAAAAAGAAAATGAGCAACATGATAATAAAATAATGACAGGACTAAGTCAATAACTCTCAGTACTAACTCTTAATGAGAAACTGTCTCAATTTCCCAGCAAAAGACATAGATAGGTAGAATGAATTAAGAAACAAATCCAACAATATACAGTATACAAGAAACATACTAAATCCAAAATGAAACTCATAGACTAAAAATCAAAGTTCGGAAAAAAAAAAAAAAAACATGTAACAGGAACCTAAAAGCAAGCAAGAATAGCTATCCTATTTTCAAACAAAGTGGACTTCAAGTTAAAACTGATCAGAAGAGGCACCAAGATCACTACATATTGGGTTATGGGATCAATTCAACAGAAGGAGATAACAATTATAAACATACATGCACTGAACATCGATGCACCCGACTTCATAAAACAAATGCTACTGGATGTAAAAGATCAGGTAAACATCAATACAACTATATGGGAGATTTCAACACCACACTGTCACATATAGACAGATCAGGTAGAAAAAATAAATCAAACAGAAATATGAGTTGAACCAAACCTTTGAAAAAATGAATTTAATAGGTATCTACAGAGTGTTACATGCAAAGACAACAGAATACATATTCTTCTCAACAGCATATGGAGCTGTCTACAAAATAGACTATGTGTTAGCCCATACAGCATGCTTAAGTAAATATAAGAGAGTCAAAATTACACTATAGATGCCATCAGAACATAGCACAATAAAACTAGAAATCAATGGCAAAAGAAACCACAAAAATTATGCAAAAACATGGAAATTAAACAATACACTCTTGAATAATCAATGTGTGACAGAAGAAATCACCAAAGAAATAAGACAGTTCATAGAATCAAATGATCATGCCAGTACAGCATATCAGAAATTATGTAACACAGTGAAAGCAGCTCTGAGAGGGAAGTATATAGCTGTGAATGCCCACACCACAACAAAACAGAGCGAGGCCAAAGAAATAACCTAAAGATGCATTTCAAGGTTCTAGAAAAACAAACACACAAAAAAATCTAAATCCAAAGCTAGTATAAGAAAGGAAATTATAAGTATCAGAGCAGAAATTAATGAAACTGAGACCAAAAAAAGGCAATCAATGAATCAAAAGGCTGGTTCTTTGAAAGAATAAACAAAATTGAAAAACCCGTAGCTTATCTTACAAAAAAAAAGAAAGAAAAGACTCAAATCAATGCAATTAGAAATAAAAGAGGTAAAAAAAAAGAAAGAAAGAAATGAAAGAGGCAAAAATCACATTGAAATCCAGATTATCAGTAACTACTTTGAAAAACTGGATTCCAATAAATTGGAGAACCCAGAAGAAATGGAGAGATTTCTAGATAGATATGAATTACCAAAATTGAATGAAGAAGATATAAAAACCCTAAATAATCAAAAAACAAGCAATAAAAGTAAAGCAGTAATTAAAAAAATAGCTACTAAGAAACGCCAAGGATCTGATGGATTCATCACTGAATTCTACAAGAACCTCAGGAAAATTTAATGCCAATACTCCTCAAACTCTTGAACAACATTAAAAGGGAAGGACTACTCCTAAATTTATTCCCAAAACTTAGCATTACCCTGATTCCAATACCCGAAATGAATCCAAGCAAAAAAGAACACTATGAGCTAACCATTTTAATGAAAAGAGAAGAAAAAATTCTCAACAAGATACTGACAAACAGATGCAAGGAATCACTAAAAAACATCATACATCATGATAAAGTAGGCTTCATCCCAGGGATGCAGGGATGGTTCAACATATGCTAACCAACAATGTCATACAGGGACTGGGGGTTTAGCCCAGTGGTTAGAGCACTTGCCTCATAATCACAAGGCCCTGAGTTCGATCCCTGGCACCAAAAAAAAAGAAAAGAAAAATGTAATACATCACATAAACAGAAACAAGGACAAAAATCACATGATCATCACAACAGAGGCAGAAAAATCCTTTGACAAAATCCAACATCCTTTCATGATAAAAAGAAAACCCTGAAGAAAATAGGTATAGAAGGACCGTATTCCAATCTGATAAAAGCTGTTTGTGACAAACTTACTCTCAACACCATACTAAATGTGGAAAAACTAAAAGCTTTAAATCTAAAATCAGAAACAAGACACTGCTATTCAATATAGTTCTTGAAACATTAGCCAGTGCAATTGGGCAAGAGAAAAAAGTAAAAGAGATACATATAGAAAAAGAACTCAAATGGTCATGTTTTGCAGATGATACGATTCTCTGCACAGAAGACTCAAAATATTCCAAAAGGGGACCAAAAGACCCCTTGAATTAATAACCAATTTCAGTAGTGTAGAAAGATACAAAATCCACACACAAAAATCAATAGCATCCCTGTTAATAAATAATGAATTCACCAAGAAAAAAATTAAGAAGTCACTACCATTCAAAATAGCATCATAAAAATTGAAATACTTAGGAATTAATCTAAGGAAAGAGTGAAAGATCTTTATAATGAAAACCACCATATTCTGAAAAAGGAGATTGAAAAAGGCATCAGAAAATAGAAAGGTGCCCTGTTCTTGAATAGGCAGAACCAATATAGTCAGAATGGCTGTACTTTGAAAACTGATATTCAGATTTAACACAATCCCAATCAAATACCAGCAGCATTCCTCACAGAACTAGAGAAAACAATCCAAAAATTCATGTGGAACCATAAGAGAGACACAATAGCAAAAGCAATCCTGAGTAACTAGAGCCCAGCAGGAAGCATCACAATCCCAGATTTCAAGTTATACTACAAAGCTATAGTGATTAAAAAAAAAAAAAACCAACAACTACAACAACAACAAAAAAAAAACCAGTGTGGTACTGGCACAAAAACAGACATGTGGCTCAATGGAACAGAATAGAGGATACAAACACAAAACCAAACATAATATCAGATACCTGATTTTCAACAAAGGGGCAAAAAAATATGATGGAGGAAAGATAGTGCCTTTAGCAAATAGTGCTGGGAAAACTGGCCGTCCACATGCAGAAGACTGAATCTAGACTTATATTTCTCACCATGTACTAAAGTGAAAAATAAATCAAAGATCTAAATGTTACAGTAGAGTCACTTATGGGCTCGGGATTTAGCTCAGTGGTTAGAGCGCTTGCATTGCAAGCACAAGGCCCTGAGTTCATTCCCCAGCACAAAGAAAGAAAGAAAGAAAGAAAGAAAGAAAGAAAGAAAGAAAGAAAGAAAGAAAGAAATAGAATCATTTAAACTACTGGAAGATAAAATAGATAAAACTCTTGAAGACACTCATGTAGGGGAGGACATTTTGAACAAAACCCTAATTGCACAAGAGATAATTCTGAAAATCAACAAACGGGATATCAAGTTGAAAAGCTTCTCACAGCAAAGGAAACAACCAAGAGAGTGAAGAGGCAATCTACAGAATGGAAAAAATGTTTACTGGGTATTCCTCAGCTAAAGGACTAATATCTACAATATATAAAAACTCAAAAAAATAGATCCCTGAAATAAAAGACCAAATCAAATAATGGACACTGGAAATGAATAGACAGTTTTCAGAAGAAGAAGACAAATGACCAATAAATACGTGAAAAATGCTCAACATCTCTGGCCGCTAGAGAAATGCAGATTCAAACAACACTGAGATTCTATGTTACTCCAAAAAGAATGGTCATCATCAAGAAATCAGAGCCTAACAGATGCTGGTCAGGCTGCAGGGATAAAGAACTTTTCTGCACTCTTGGTGTGACTCTAAATTGGGACAACACTATGGAAACCAGTATGGAGTTTCCTCAAAAAACTAAAACCAGAAATTCCATTTGACTCAACTATTCTCCTTCTAGATATCTTCCAGAAAAACATAAAGACATCATATTATGGTAATACATGTATAGCAGCACAACTTATAATAAGTAAATCTTGGAAGTGGCCTATATGTCCATCAAAAATGAATAAAGAAAATGTGAAATTTATATACAATGGAGTATTACTCTGCCATAAATTTGGCATTTGTAGGGATAAACCTGAATTGTTTTTAAGAAAATGGATGCACCTTGAGACCATAATGTTACGTGAAATAAATCAGACACAAATGCTTAAATATCACGTGCTTTCTCTTATATAAGATACCCAAAGCACAAATAATTAAAGAACAACAAAAAAAGATGGGGATAGGAAACAGAGAGCTAGGTCTTTTGTAGAAGGGAAGGGGACCAAATGATGGAGGAAGGGAGGAGAGGGGAGGGGGAAGGGGAAGGAAACAAGAATTAACATGTATTGTGTACATGTACCAAGTCCTCGCAAAAGATGTAATCATATACTGCAAACATCTACCAATAAAAATAAAATGTTAAATTAATAAAATTACTTTAGAAATGTAAGTGAAGGACTACTTACAATACTTCCAACTCCATAATAAAAGTTTCAGGATGACAATAGCAACACGGCCACCTGGGTAGTGGTGATGTGAGATGTTATCGTGACTTTTTCCTCTCCCTTTCTTCTATCTTCTCCTTTCTTTTAGCAATGTTGTGCTTTCTATTCATTTATTTATATTGTCTTAATCTTCTGAGATCTTTAATATGTTGCTTAGCTAGTACATCACACTTATTTAAGAAAATAGACTAAAATTGAATGAAACGTTGTCCCCATTTTGTTCTAATTCATGATGTTTGTTCCCATCAGAAGTAGAGGCAATAGTGCAATATAATTTTATCTCAGAATACTCAGATTTTCAGTTGCCTTGTTCCAGGTACATGGTGACTATCACACCTTCTGATGGTCAGCCTCCTAGGGGGAAAATTTATTTTTCTGATTGATGTGAATCTAAATGTCGCCTGTGAAGTTCCTTCCCGGTATCTTCAGTCTCTCAAGGGGAAGAATGTTGACTAATTTATACTCCTAAGATTCCAAAGCAAATAAGACAGGGCCAGGCCATAACCACACTAAACATAACAAATATTCTTCAAGTCTGGCTGTGACGCAATTAGCTGATCTATGATATACAGTAGTTTAAAACCCAGGAACAGCGTCAATGTGTTTCTTTTATTCCGACGGCTTAGGTGATGCATAATGACTCAACTCCATCTTGATACATGGAGCTGACTGCAGTTCACAGCTCTCCTCTATGAAGGCCGAAGCATTCTGACACTACCCTATGGAGGTTAGCTTGTAGAAGGGTTATGGCTTATATCTAGATGTCCCCATAAGGCCTCATGTGCTGATAGGTGGAGCTTTGGGGAGGAGATTAGATCACAGTGGTGTGATACTCAGCAGTGAATTACTCCACTGATGCCTTTGTAACCAAATGTGATGTGGGGATGTGAAGCCTGGTCAGAGGAGGTGGGTCACTGGGGGCGTGGCCCAGAAGGATCTATCTCCCTCCCTCCTTGGTCTTGCTGTCTGCTTCCTGCTGCCACACCAATGAGCTGTTTCTCCTCTGAAATGCCCCTCTGCCTTGGAGCCAGCCAATTATGGAATTGGCTACAAACTGTGAGCCAAAATAAAGTTTTCCTCATTAGAGTTGTGGGTGTTGGGTATTGTGCCTCAGTGGCTAAGCAAGTAAATAAGATGATGATGTTGATGGATCAGTGGTGAAACAGATTTCTAGAAAGCCATGGACACAAAAAACAGTAATGAGTGTTGCTAATTCTGCAAGAGTTATTGAATCATTTGTGGATTTCTGTGCAAGTAGTTTCTTTAATAATGCCAAGTAAACAATGTTTGATAAATAATTTACTATTCATTTTATGATCATTGCCAACAAAATTTTAGGCCATGAAAGGCCTTGGTTTCTTAGTTACTTTCTTGTTGCTGGGACAAAATGTCTAACACTCACGAGTTGAAGGAAGAAAGATTTATTTTAGCTCACAGTTTGTAAAGGTTTTAGTCCATAGTCAACTAACTTCAAGGCAGGGTAGCATGGCAGAGGGGCATTACAGAGGAGAAACAGTCCATGGCAGGGCAGGCAAGAAGGCAGCAACACCAGCAAGCCTCCCTTTTATCTGTCCCATTATATTTCATCCAGACTACAAGCCTATTGGTTTGTGCTACCCACATCCAGAGTAGGGATTCCCTCTTCAGTAAATCCGTTTAGCCATAACCAGAGCTATACTAACATCGTTAGGGGACCAAACCAGATATCACGCACCCTTAATCTGGTATCATCCACCCATGATCCAACCACCTTCCAAAAGCCACATCTATGAGGTTGTGAAGCTTTGGGGGAACATCTAGATATAAACCATAACACTTGGGGTACATCTTGCCAGGCACCTATGATCCATGAGGAAACTCAGATAACTGACTTTGCCAAGGTGACAGGTAAGCAGGAATGAAAATAGAATCTTGTGACTTTTCCTTGGAAAATTAGACATTCTGATTATTACTTTGGTCCTATGATAGAAATATCTTTTATTTGAATTATGAGCATTTATTCTGCATTATTAAAATAAATGCATATACTAGTCAATAGAAAAAGAAAGCATACAAAATGTTACTATTTTCTGAAATAAGATATTTTCATTTAATAGTAGGGAAGCCTTGTAATACTTCATGGAGAAAATTAAACCTTTTGACTACCAAAGCCAGAGACAACATAAGTTGTTTTTTCAAGTTTAAGAATCTTAAGAATGATATCCTCCACATGTAAATTGCCTTAGAACAGCAATTTCCTTGGATTGCCTTACACAGCTTTCATGATCTGTCAGCTCAGTTAGTCTGAACCGCACTCCCTAGACTACTCTTTCTAATATGTTTCTGTACATCAGGAGATACCTTCTCTTGAGAGTTGGAGGATGGAAGGGGGCAATAGCCATTTTCCAGCATACATACACCTTATCCTATTCAGTCAAATGCTAATCTAAGTGCTACAATGACGGGATTGTAAAGACAAAAATTAAAGTCTCAACTCAGCTGCCTCTGCGTTAACCAAAAAGAGGCATTATCCTTCGCCGGGCTGGTTTAGAGAAACAAAGCCCTTCTGAACAGCAACTAGGCCCTTCCTGAAGTGCAGAAACTGCAAGCTCCAGGTCAAGCTCACGGGCCTGCATCTGGCTGTCTCCTGACAGTATCGTAGCTGCCCGACAGCTGCCAGGATGTTGTATCTGTCCAGGGGACTGAGCCCAGGCTGCTCAGATGTCTCCATCTTGGTATCTTCATAACTGGTATTTTCTAGCAAACAGGATTTCTAGTTGGTATCTCACCCATAGGTTCTCATGATAGTTAACTGTTGTGTCAACTTGAGTAAGAAACGCCCAACTGATTGACTTAGCACAATTTTGGTTGTGACTGGATGGATTTACTGAAAAGGAAGGACCCATCCTGGGTGTGAATGGCAACAACCAACAGGCTTGTGTCCTGAATGCAATAAGAAGGGGGAAAAAAGAAGGAAAGTTCACTTCTGTTTCTTCAGAGGGGCTCCAGTCTTTGCCTTCACTTGGACATCCACCTCCTGGCTTCCACCACAGGCTCCTCAGCCTTCCAGGGCAGCCCCTTCAGCTTCCTGATATGGACTCACACGGGACTCTACAGTGAACTCCAAGCATTTGACTTCCGACCAGATCCTTTGCACCCTCAGCATATAGACAGCCCTTTTCCACTCTTCCACTCCTGACTCTGCAGGCAGCAATTCTAAGCCTACCTTGTAAATCCGTATTAAATCTGCTTCTCTAGTGAGCACTGACTAATACAGTTCTCCTCCCCTTCAATCTGCCATTCCTACTGCTGCCAGTTGGGTTTTCCTAACAAGTACATTTGAGCATGTTGCTCATTCTCTGCACTGAAAAAGCATCAATGACTCTCCATTATGTGCTGAGTAGACTCGAGCCTCGGGCGGGTGGGTTGCATTCTCTCTCTTCTAATCTGCCTGCTTTCCTGGCTTCCCTGACGTCTGCAGGAGGGCCCACTGTTGCACTCTTTTCAGACTCCCAAGTATGTTTCCTCAAAGCCAAGGAGTGGATGCTCCAGAAGAAACTACCAGCTGCTAAGACGTATTTGTGAGCCAAACTGCCATCCAGAAAGGTCAACACCAAAAGAAGCATTCCTGCGAAAAGCCTTTCCAATAATCCCCACAGACCTTAAACCCGATCTTTAGGTTTTGTGACCCACAAACTTCTGCTATGTTTTGCCTTTCAAGACATTGTCACACACCTTTTCTATACCCAGTGATCTTTGTTTTCACTGCAGCAATCTTTCTTCCCACTGTCTCTATTGTCCCCAGTGTCACTGCTTTTCTTCCATTTCCCCAACTTGCTACTTTGGTTTTCTCCTTCAAACAAAAAAATTTCTTTTGCCTCATATGTAACCCTGGAGCTGCTCTCTCACAATACTTCTTCTACCTGCGTACGGCACTTTGAACCCTTCTCTTGCTACTAACCTGACTCAGGGCCTGATCCTTTGGGCTCCATGTGAGTCTTTCACCTTCTCTCACTCCTTTCCTCCAGATTCCCTTTCAAAAACTAAGAAGGAGTGTTCTCACACCTGTCTGAAGGCACTACTTCTCACTCAGAAATGTGCATGCCCACTCAAAAATTTACCAATGAGTTCTGCTCCGTCATTCCTCAGACCCAAGTGGCCAATTTTTTCACTGCTGTGGATGAGAGATTCCAATCATGAGTTTAAGGCTAGCTGCCCGTTACCACTTCCACGGCATCCTTTTTCCTAATTACACAGATTGGATGTCTCTGTTCTAGCCAGTAAAATCTATTTCCCATTCCAGATAACTTGACAGTATTCTAACAGTTCTAAGCCCTCTACTCCCCTCCAAACTTTTTCCTGGCCTCTTCTTTCCAAGTGTCCATCCTTTTCCTTCTTCAAACTTTTTTCATAAATCAGTTATCTTTCAAAGTTTTCCTAGGGTGCTTTGGAAATCTCTTGAGACCTTGTGTAAATATGAACCATGTGCAGGCATCCGTAATTGCCCCTGCTCAATTTCAGAAAATCATGTACACTCCTGCATGTTTAGTAGGGGAAATGAGCCAGAATTTCAGTTCCCAAACACCTTTCACAAAATCATACATGCATGCCAGAATATTCTAGAACCTTGATTTAGACTCAGGTGCTAATATGATAATTAGGCATACCACTAGATACAAGTCAAGTTGAGTATTTATATCAAATAACAAAAATGTTTGTTTCGTGCATGCTATATTTCTCTATAGAAGAAATATATACATTTTCCTTTTGTCAGTGTTCAATTCTCTCCTACTTTGGTCTGAGCTGAGGCCAGCCATTGAAGAGTTTACTATCATTGAGGCTAAGATGTGTCACTGGTATAGTTGTAGAAGAGAAGGACAGAGAGAAATGGTCTGTTTTAGATTTATCAGCACAGTTGTGCCTTGGTGTGCACAGGAGATTGGTAGTGGGACCCCGTGTAGCACAAAAATCCTCCAAAGTTTAAATCCCTTATATAAAATGTCATAGTATTTGCGTATAACCTACACACATTCTCCTAGACACATTTAGTCATCTCTAGATTGCTTATAATATCAAATGTAATGTTGATATAGACAACATAGCTAGATGTCCCCCCAAATCCTCAAGTCCTCAGTGGTGAGGCTTTTGGGAGTGACTAGATCATGGGTGTGTGATACTGGATTTATCCACTGATTGGTTTAGCATAGTTCTGAGTGTGGACGATGGGCTTACTGAAGATGGAAGACCCAGCCTGGGTTTGAGTGGCACCAAACAATAGGCTTGTAACCTCAATGGAATAAAAATGGAAAGAAGTCTTGCTGTCTTCTGCCTGCTATTCCATGAACCGTTTCTTCTCTTCCATGCCTTCTGTCATGCTGCCTGCCTTCGAACCAGCCAGCTATGGACTACAACCTTTACAAACTGCAAGCTAAAATAAAGCTTCCCTCCTTTAACTTGTGGGAATCAGGTGTTTTGTCCCAGTAACAAGAAAGCAAGTAAAACAAAGGTAAATGCTATGTAAATAGTTATTGTACTGTTATGTTTAAGGAAAAACGACAAGGAAAAAAGCTATACATGATCAGTGGAGACAGTATTTTTTCCCTAAATTTTCAATCCACAGTTGGTTGGAAACTGTAGATAAACATGGAGGACTGTATGTGAGACTAGATAGCTAAGAGGATCATCGTGGACTGTGGAAGATGAGGGTTAGGCTTACTGAGCTGTTTGCCCCATAGCACTTCAATTTCTTGCATTCTAGGATTTTGCTGTCATCTAAGGTTGGCTAGAAGTTGGGGTCATTTTTACCTCTCTGCACAGCTGCTGTTTTTATAAACACTGTAGATTAAATCAAAAGAGAACAAGGAAGTTTATTATTTCAAATAGTTTCTTTAAATCTGAAAAAACAGGAAATAAGCCTGTAGTCACAAGAACATATAAATTCGATCATAGCACCTCAGTCAGGAAAAACATCAGGCCTCGCCAGCTAAGCGAGCTGAGCCTGGTTCACCAGTCAGGCACTGTCCACAGAAGGGTGTGAGGGCAGCTACAGACAAGTTAAAGCCAGACTGAGCAGAGTCACTTTGTTAGCTCTCTGGAGAGCAGAAGTGAGGAGGGATTACTGGGAGACTGGGCAGAGTTTACACTGCAAGGGAAAACCTCTTTGGAGATATGAAGCCCAGTGAAATGGCTGCAGACACATTTTCATCTTGAAATAAAAGAGGCAAAAGATATTTTGTTGTCTAGTAAAACTGATTTTCATAATGACGCTCTGATTATACTTTTCTATAATAATATGAAAATCTCAAGGTAACAGACTTCAATTTCTTTAATGTCTGTGTTTATAATTTCCCAGGCTATGGAATCATAAAGGAGACAGCACAGAGGGGAACAAAATGGTGGGAGCTGCCTGTGGTTTGCAGAGTCTACCAGTCACCCCTGGATAGACCTGCACCCTTCTGCTGCAGGCCAGGCCCAGCTATGGTCACACAGTTGCCTTTGACCTGTTCTTGGGATTTGTCACTGATCATGTTGCAGGAAACTTGCTTTATCACAAACTATAAATCCATAGATTTAAATAGAATTAGTGTACTTCATCTCAGAGTAGTTATTATTTTATTGCTACTCAAATGGGAGACTCCTGACTTTTTTCAATACAACCGTGATAGTCTCCAATTATGTTCTTGTTTTCAGGTTGGGCAATTTGTTAAAAGTCTATGTTGTATATTTTTTAACCTAGATTTGGAACACGTATTTCTCTAAAGAGCCCTGTTTCTTAGGAGATCATAGTCTATATGTTAGGGATGCTCATTGCTAATAGTTTGCTGTTTCCAGCCTTCTTCAGGGAATAAAGCTAGAGTAGAGATGGATGGATGGATGGATGGATGGATGGATGGATGGACAAACAGGTAAAACATTACTTTTATACTAATGTTTTCAGTTCTAACTCAGGTCTACGGAGTTTTCATTCGATCTGATTTATTGCATATCTATATCTTTCTTGAACCAAAAATCCCAGTTTCCAAGAATGCCTACATAGTTGTTCACTTGTTTTACCCCATGTGACGTATGTAATAGTCTCAGAATAATAGCAAAATTTGCAACAATTCAATTGCTATAAACATTTGAAGGATTGTTTTTTCTCTCTCTCTAGGTGTGTGGTTTTCTGCAGTTCCTTTTGTTCTAAGTGAATAACTCACTTGGGACCTTTGTCAACTCCCATATTTTAAAATCACTTCAAATATTTTCTCCCCAAGGAGCTATGTTACCAACTCAATGTGTAATTAAGCTTTTTCATTGTGTTGAGTTTTTATGATTACATCTTAAAATTATTACAAATATATACTAGAAATCTTCCATAGTAATATGTATTCTTTTTACAGGGATAATATACTTCATTGTGTGGATGTATCATAATTAAGAGTCTTCATATGAGCCTTATTTATAATTATCCTTGTAATGGTAAATATTTGTTTTTGATAAACAAATAGTGCTCCAACAAATAGTCTGGTAAATGTATCTTTCTATACGAGCAATTACACCTTTGTGACAGATTAGAAAATGGAAAGCTTAATCGAACAGGAGCCAATAAAATATCCTTTTAACTGAATAGGAACTCACAGTACCCCTATGTTCTACTGGTAGAATGATGGAGGAATGAGACTTTGGCTCTTGATATATCAACAATTACCTCTTCAAAAAAATTAAGAAAATTAAATAAAAAATTAAGAAGCTTCATGCCAATAAACTACCTGAAAGTATACTCAAACATGTCTTCATTGAAACCAATTCCTG
>PVJO010032004.1:0-13696 GCA_004026905.1 Hystrix cristata
GCATGAGCCAGCCAGGGAGAGCCAGTGACTTGACGTCAGGGCCTGAGGCCGCCTCAACCCAGGCTCCTGGGGACTCACCTCCCTCTGCTAGAGAATCTGGATTCCAGTCTGGCCCTGAGAGAGCAGAGGCCCGTCTCCCCCCGCAGCACCCCGGCAACCCACACACAGACAGGAGCCTCTGACTCTTCCTTCCTACCTGGCAAGAGCTGCCCCTGCTTTCCAGCATCAGTGTGGTCTACGAATCTCCAGGGAGGGGAGAAAAGGGCCAGGGCGGCTCTGCCAGCTCCTCGGTCAAGGCGCTGGCCCGGTCGTGTTCCCACACGATGGTTCCCGGGGACATGCGGGTCCTTGGGCAGGTCTGACACGTTGGGGCTCAAGGCTCCACTGGAAAGCCATGGGGACAGGCTGCCTGGGTGGGAGCTGCAAGGAGAAGAGGCTTCAGGACAGTCGCGCTTCTCCCTTTGCTGATGTACCCATTGCTGATGTCCCCACCTGCGGGTGACACCACAGAGTGACCCTGGCACAGGACAGACATCGTGTGCATGAAGCACACATCACCTTCTGTGTGCCTGGGGATGCTCAGATGGCAGTGCCCAGACACGACTGGGCCTAAAGGGGACAGTCACCGTCCTGAGCATGAGGGCTTTGCAGCGACAGACGAGGTCATGTCTAGCACCTCCCTTCCTAACCACAGTCCTCTTTCCTAGAGAGAAGGTTCCAGAGTGTGCCGGGCCTGGACAGCAAAGAGGGCAGCTCTCTCCCCATGGGAACAGAACATGGACAGACAGGGCCTCAAGGCTCGGGCCCAGGGAAAAGGGAGGCTGCAGGGCACGGGAACTTTCCAGGGCACGGAGCCTGGTGACCTTGCTGTTGTCTGAGATTTCCACCCACCCGTGCGCCCGTGCAGAGCGCTGCACACAGCGGGTGACAGCAGCTGAGAGCAAGGCAGTGGAGGGGCCAGGCCCTTACAGCAGGCGCTGTGGGATCTGGACTGGCGGCTCTCTAGGGAGATGATGCCGAGAGTGATGCTCTCATTACAGGCCCCTGCAGTGGGGGCTGGTGCGTCCCCTCAGGAAAATCACCGGGAATATTTATAGAGACCCGAGGGGCTGTGCTCACACAGAGAGACGGCTAAGGAGAGGGGGCCGGGAGCCCCAGGCCAGTGCTGGCCGCACCCAGGAAAGGACGAGGCCAGGGTGTCTGCCGCACACTGCTGTGGGCCTCTCTCCTCTCTGTGCACATCCTCCTCCCACCAAGGTCTGTTCCCGTTTCCTTAGAAATGTCCTTCAGGTGTCTGTCCTGCCTCATCCGCCTGGGCACAACCTACCAGACTCTCCTGTGTCTAGATTCATGCTTTCTCCAAACAACCCTCTCTCTGCTTCTGCAGTGTTCATATTATCAATTATCTCAGCAGTTTTGCGTGTGTGTGTGTGTGTGTGTGTGTGTGTGTGTTCTGCTGTTGTTTCCTTTTCTTTTTTTTTTTTTTTTTTTTAGCAATAGACTCGACATGTTGCCCAGCCTGGTCTCGAACACCTAATTCAAACAATCCTCTGGCCTCAACCTTCTGAGCATCTCTGCCTCACCGTGCTTATCACCCAAACTCCTGCTCTTACCATTGTCTCTCTCGTGCCTGAAAATTTTCTCTGTGCTGCCCACAGAGAATGACTGGAACCTGTCACCATGGCTCTGTAGCTCTAGTGTCTAGCCCCAAGTGCTTACGAACAGCACTTCCCAGTGCTTCCTCACAGAGTCCCCCCTGGAGAAGGGCTGCCCTTCCCTGGCCCTAGGCAAGTGCCAGACATCTCCTACCAACCAGGTCATTGTCTACCAGGGACACAGGGCCTGGTGTGTCCTCCATGCTTCCTCAAGCAGTTTACTGACCGTCCATCACAACTCTCTGGACATTCAGCAAGATTCTGCTGTAGATGCTACTGGGCTGAAGGGCCAGATATCTTAAACCAACAAACCTGGGTACTAAAGGAATTGCCAAGCAGGGAAAACAGGATATGAGGGATGCAGGAATTGAATGGGGCCAAGGATGCAAGGGTCTCTTCAAGGACTCTGGCACATCCTTCAGTTCCTTCTCAAAGGTCTGGTGAGGCGAGCTTACTCATAACCTGCCCCTCTGCCGTACTCAGCTCTGGGGTCAGGACAGCTCCCAATCATGGCCAACCCTGGACATCCTGGGCCCTTGTGTGTTTCCTACCCCAGGATGGCAAGAAATGAGTCTGTTCTCTCTCCCTGAATTCCTTCAAAGAGTTGAAACTGGATGCCTCCTCTGTGCGATCTCATCACCATTTCGCATACTGTGCACTAGGAATGGTGTCCCAGTCGAGCAAGTTCCGGGGAGTCTTGTCCTTCCTCCTGGACCTCACACTTGAAAGGCTGCAGACACAGACTGATGGGACTTCGCAGGCAGCTGTGGCTCAGGGTCGGCCTCTTCAGCATGGACCCCTCTTCCTGTCCCCTCTGGGGAGGGCTACACAGCCAGGTCTCCCTGTTGGAATTCTCTGCAATGGACCAAAACCATCTCCTACGCTTCCTTCACACACCTTTCAAAGCCAAGACAGATGAGCTGAACTTGCGCTTCTTGGACTCGGGATTGGGACGCTTGCACAGGATGAGGGCCCCCACTTGCTGCATCCAGACAAAAGCTCACTTCATGCCCCCTGTTGGCTGCACCTATACACAAAATGTCCCTCTATGGTGGATGCTTACCATGGTGCACTCTGAGTTTCACTTGGCCAAGTTCACAGATCTTGGTCGACTGAGCCCTAGACACTCCTCCTTCCTGTCACACAGTTGGACTGCAGATTCAATGCACCTACTCACCACGGTGCTCACCTACCACCAGCTCCTTCATTAAAGAAAACAGGAACAACCCTGCCCCATGAAGCCACACAGCAGAGACCTCCCAGCCCTGAATTGTCCTCCTGTGATTTAATTAAGGAACGTTCTGTCGTGTTACCTGCTGAGAATGCTAGCATTCCCAACATCCCACCACCCATTCTACTACATCAAGTCCTTAAACTATTGCCTAGAGTCACACTGTCCCACTGAAAGCACTCATGGTGCTGCCCTGTGTGAATACTACAAGTCTGATACAACACACATCGTGACTGTTTTAGAGGTGAGGAAACAGAAATCCAGGAAGGGCTGGGTGTGGTGGCGCATGCCTGTAATCCCAGCAGTAGGGAGGCTGAGGCAAGCAAGACTGACATGAGTTTGGGGCCAGCCTGGGTTAGATGATGAATTCAAGGCAAGCTGAACATAGTGAGACTCTGTTTCCAAAAAATACCAAAAGAAAAAAAAAAAAAAGTAATCCTGACCAGTCCATGACACTTGCCACTACAGTAAGTCAGCATAGTAAGCACACCTGGGAAACACTTGCCCTCAGCCCAGGCTGTGAGCAATCTAACCCGCTTGCCCCCGCAGCCCTCCTTCCCATGAGGATGCCGGGGGATGCTGCTGTTCTCCAGGAGCCTTGTTCTATCAGGGAGGCAGTCGAGAGGGTGAATTGTGTGGCTTCCCACCTGTCTGTTCCTGCTCCCTCCTCCACTGAGGCACCCCATGTGCCCAGACAAGGAAAATACGGATGGTAAGAGAAGTAATGCAAAGATGGCTTGTCTGGTGGGAACCCTGAAGGGAGGAGGGTTGACGGGGTCCACGGCTACCTCACCTGGGCTGAACTGCAGGGTGAGGTTCTTGGCTATCTTGCACCACTCAGCATGGTCCCAGTGGCTGCACCCCTCATGTCTCACAGGGTTGTGCCGGGACAGCAGGTCCGATGCTGAGACGGAGGAAGATGATGACAGCCCTCCATCTGCAGAACATTTTCCCTAAGTGTGTCAATGTTTGGGCCTGAAGTTTCACTGCAGAACTGAAATCCCTATGAGAGGAGAGAAGGTGACATTTATGACTAGGACTCAGCTTCCGGGCATGGTCACGAGTGGCAACCACAGCACGTCCTGAGGAAGAGAGGGAAACAGCAGAGTGTAGCAGGGTGACTGAGGGGAACTTCGCCAGGGAGGTGTCCGAGGACATCCAGGGGCTCCTCCAATGGAAGGCTGCCATGTGTGGTGACCACTGCATAAGCTGTGTGTGTGTGTGGGGGGGTCACACACAAAAGCAGGCGAATTCCTAAGCTACCCTCCACCTACAAGTGATGCCTGCTGTAAATTGTTCCTCATGAACAGTTTTCTGCCTGTGACAAACCTGACCATAAGCTAAGACTCTGCATGCAGAGATCAGTTCTGCATCCCTCTCTGAGTTTAATCCTTGAGGGGACAAGGGGCCGTGTGTGTGGATTCTGACACACATGATCATGTGCAGTCCCCCTGAACTCTGGGTAGGTCAACTGAAGAATGTGATAACACCAATATACCACACAGGACAAGCAAGCAAAGTAAACAACATGCTTTGAACATATACTTTGTGGCTACCTCACTGGGAGAATGACCCTGGGTTAGCAAAGCTGAAAAGGAACGAAGCTGGAAACCATCAGAAGCAGCAGCACCAAGAATACAGTCCCCACTCCCAGCTGGCACAGGGATGAGGGAGGAATACAGAGCACTTCCTGCTTTTCCTGCACCCGAGATCTCAGACATCACCACTGTATTCACGGGCCGTGACTTTCACACTCACCTGGGCGCCACGGTTGCCTCCTCTTCCTGTGGCTTCAGCGTGTCTTCAGGTTCTGCAAACAAAGCACACACAACAGTCACCACACAAACTCACCTTGGGACCCATTACAAACCCGGTGCCACAGGACACACGGGCATCAGTGTTCTTGGTGTGAGGACAGGATACTGTAAGAATATCCCTGAGCCCTCAGGCTGTGTCTTCAAAAAGAACGGGAAGGCCTCCTTCCCTACATCACTCGGCAGAATGTCCCCGACCTCATGAAACAAGGTCACACAACGCCCCTGCGCTGAATCCAGTGAACACTTACGACGATCCTCCATCACACCATTCAGAAAATCTGAAATAGCAGCTTTCTAGAAAAATTTCTGTGGTGATGACCCCATCCTCCGCGAGACACTCTGCCTGTTGCTGGCACCATGGAGAATGTGAATCAAGGCCATGTGGATGGACAGACTCTACGAGCCTCGAGGAGGAAAGATCTTAGGCTGCTGACAGAAGAGGATGCTCACATCTAAGGAGGGGAGGCTGACGCTGAGCCGCTTCCAGGGACGCTGTGAGATACAGCCTGAGTGCTCACATCCTGGCGGGGACCCAACACTTTCTCACAGACAACAGGAGTCACCCTGCAGTTCCCGCTCAAACATCCTGGGAGGCGAGCGAGCTCACGCTGCCACACACAGTTCTGGGCTCAGCAAAGCAGCTGATCGCGGACAATACTGGGCATCCTGGATCCTTGTGTCTCAGGCTCACTTGTGTATCTCCAGAATGGCAAGAATCTAATCTTGCCTGAATCCCTTCAGAGACTTGACCCTGCTGTTTTCCAGGACTATCTCTCTCTCACCAATATGACCACTCTGTTGCTTCAACTGTGCAGACATCCGGCCCCTGCTTCTTCTACTGCCCGACAGAGAAAGGCCCAAACAGAACAAGTCTCCATGGAATCTTGTTCTTCCTGATGGACGCTTGAAAGTTTGAAATTCTTGAGTAAAAAATTATATCAAAATGCCTCAGTGTGCTCAGCTCTACCATGGAGACCCAACCCCTGCCTCAGAGGGTCCCTGGAAGATGTCATGGCTGAGACTGGACACACAGCTCATGTTCTTGCTGTGTGCTTCGCCAATGGCTAGGACCCAAGAATGACCTCTGTCTCCTTCCAGCTCAGCAGAACAGGAACGGCAAACAGGATGGTCACGCTGGGAAGAGGCACTGCCCCGGAGGAGGAGGGAATGACGTGCGTCACGGCTTTCACCCCACAGCATTCAGATTCACTGAGGGACGTCACAGCTTGGCCTTCCCTAAGTTCATTCAATGAGTAAAAACACCTACAAAATCCAAAAGCTTCTCTGTGACCAAAAGATCAAAAGAGCTTGAGTGAGAGGAAAAGAGAACTGAGTTTTGTCTCCACATGGGCTAGCAGGAAGCCTGGACATGTGGCTTCTGCTTAACAAGACAGGGTTTTGTGGAGACTGTGCACAGGAATCCCGCTCTCTACCTCGTCAGTTAGGTCAGGGTGCATCATGTGCAGGGATTGTTGATGACTGACGTGAACCATAAGTCTGATATGAGACACATGATTGACACTCTAACGCCACATGGACCAGGGGTGCCGTGAAGAGGATGAAACCACAGCCGCGGAGGGAGGACAGGGCACTGGAGTGCTGCTCTGGAGGAAGGCACCTCAGAGGGAGCAGCTGCTGCGAGGTGGGAGCCCTCAGCATCACAAATACACCTCCAAACTGGGGAGATCTCCCGGCCGTGTGGATGGGCAGAGAAGACGGGAGGACCGGTCGGCGAGGCCACTCCCAGCAACATGACAGGGTCACACCAGGACCTGTGCCCCTGCTCTGCACCCCAAGAGGACTCCCGGGCGGCCTGCAAGGACCTCTCTCAGCTGATACACCAGCGCTGAGCACAGCACTGGAGGATCCTGGACGCATGAGTTGCACTTCTAGCAGGATGATGGGGACTCACTGGTTCCATCTGGCACAGAGCAGGCTTCTCCAGGACCACTGCTGGGATGGCTGTATTGATGTGATGTTTCTGTCGGTAAGGTGCATCAGGACACCCAGAAGCTCATCCACTTCTTCCTCACGTAGCTTAACACTGAGATTGGAAAGAGAAGGCAAGAAAAGAGGAAATCAAGATGGATGTGAAACCACAGCTTCCCAGCTGCACCTCAATCAAAGCTCCAGGGTGAATTCCAACACCTCTGGCCTTCCTGATGAGAGGATGAAGGAAACTATTCTCCTGACTCTCACACTGCCTGCTTACTATAGGAATGACAGAGAGAGAGAGAGAGAGAGAGAGACAGACAGACAGACATGAGGACACAGGGAAGGTAGAGCAGCCCGGGCTCAGGGTGCTGTTCAGATACCCAGCTGATGGGCAGAGGGCGCCACTTCCCTCTGAGGGCAGCCAAGACAGGGAGCACGCAGCGAGCATCGGTAGGCTGTGCCGATACACAAGGCTCCAGGTCTCCTCAGGAAGTCACCACCGATGAGTACCTCCCACTCATCCACCACTCCCAAAGGTCGTGTACCCTTGGGCTGACACCAACAACCTCTTTCCCACAAAACCCAGGCATATTTCTCAGTGTTCACTGTCTGCATGTATAACACCATCAAAACAAAAATCGTTTCCCAGTAGTTACAGTTTCTGGAGCGGAAATCTGGAAGTTACCTCGCCATTTCTTTATTAAAACAGTTCTTAGGGATTCTGTTGAAATCCAAACTGTAAAGCTAAGCAAATGTAAACATATAAAACTATCGGGATGTTCTTCTCTGAATATTTACCCGTTATTCCTAAACTCATGAAAATGTCTAGAACAAAGAGCATCATACAATGCTAAGACATTAAATTAGTAGGGCTTTAAGTTTTTATGTTCTTTATCAATACTATTCTTACTACATTCCCTTTTTGTGATGGCCTCTTCTCTCTCCTTGGGAAAACTGTTGGCTTTGCCTATACCTAAATTTGACATCTCTACCACTTAGCTTCCTCCTCTAGCTTAGGTTGCTTTTTTGTGTTTTCTTTTTTAACACCACTAAACACCATGGTTCCTACTGGTGATTTCTGGATTTCACTTTAGCCCCACAGGAGTTTTTTCCAGCTGTCAACACAATTAAAATGGTTGATGTACCAAACCTTGAGGCCTTGGAGTTTCTCTTTGGGAAGACATGTAAACGGGATGGTATTTGTATGTCTGCATTCAATTCCTGGGTATGGGACAAAACACGGCCATCAGAAGCTGTCACTGAACACCCCCGACGGATACGTGCGAGCTCACGGAGAGCTGCTGACCGTGGCTGAATCCCACGAGCACAATGTGATAAGGTCACGGGCAGGAGCTGGGGGTGTTGGTGAGCGAGGGGCAGACAGAGGGGGTGATGCCATCACGCATCACTTTGTCAGCACCGTCTCCAACTAGGTATTGTGAGCTGTGGCTTCAGCAGAGATGTTCGAGTGGCCAACACTTCTCAGGTTAGTTCTCAGACTTCCTGAATCGGGGGGGTAACAGGTGGGATCCTGGACCATGGGGCTTCTGTATCAGGCCTCCTCTGCTGGGTCTCCTTGGCATGAGGTACGGCCGCTCTGCCCTGGCCATCGTATTCTGTGCTGCCACATGTCCCCAGGGCAGGGGAGATGCCACAGGGCGCCGAAACTGCTTCTTCTCACAGCTTTGGGTTCTTCTGGGAAATCATTCTGGTACCTAAACTCCCAAGTTTTAACCCAGGGTGAGAAAAACTGAGCAATTACCAAGCATGTCAGAGATGCGTGCGCAAACCTTCACCCACTGCAAGCGCAGGACAGGAGGAGCCTCACTAGTTCTGAAGCAGGACCCCCCCCCCAACCTGTACCTCCCTAAGTCAGAGCAGACTGCTGAAGGTCCCACCGAGTCATTCCCTCTACACTCACACTCACTGGCTGGGCATCTGCAAGGAGGGCGGCTCCACATTCCCATCTCCGGGGTCCGGGCTGGGGCCTCACAGTTGCGTCTTCCCTCCCTTGGAGCTGGTGCTTCCAGGCCACAAAAACCCGCTCTGAGTCCACCCAGGCGAGCTCCTCGGCCAGGTACACGAATCCACTGTGGAATCCCTTTCTCCCCGATGGCACTGCTCGGTGCAGGCTGCGCCTGGACGGCTGGAGGGCATGAGGCATCCTCAGTTTCCATGTAGTTTCTCATCCAACTTTTCCTCAATCTAACCTTTTCTGGTTCCACGTGCTTAGCCAGGACCTCGCCCACTCTCGGGAATTCTCATCTGCCACTCGTGCCGACTTTCTCTCTCCCATCTGCACCTTCAGTTCTGGATTCTCAGGATGTGGGCTCAGCTTGGTTCCTGCAAGAGACACAGTTCCTTCTGTTTTTTTAAGCCACTGAGTTTGTGGTCGTTTGTGACAGCAACCCCTGGAGAACGCTCAGACACTTCGCCCAGATACTCCCTCCACCAGTAAGTCCTCCCTGACCTTTCACCCCAATGGAGGCCCCCAGTCCACTCACATTTTCCTCCTCCACTTTATTACATGGTGGGGTCACAACACATATGCAAGGACATCCCGTTTATGACACAGTCAGACTACAACATTGATAAAGGACCACAGAGATCACCATAGGGATAAGAAAAAACCAAACTCCTGTGATCCTTAGCCTGTTACTCATCAAAAGCATGATTTGGCCAGGTGTGGTGGCACTCACCTGTAAACCTAGCACTTGGCAGACGGAGGGAGGAGGATCACTGCAAGTTCCAGGCCAGTCTGGGTTACATAGTGAGTTCAAAACTTGCCTGAACTATATAGCAAGACCCTGTCTGGGGTGGGGAGGAGCATGATTTGTGTTACTTCTGCGACAGTCAAGGACTTAAAAGTGTTTTTGGTCAAAAAATCATGACTCTTCATGTGGGCCTATAAATGCCCAATAAGCAACAACAGGTGGAACAAACTTGCCCTTCATTTTGAGAAACTCTTCATCCAGTCCTTGGCTCTGCATAGAGGCAGGTGTAAATGGGAGGGAAGAGGTGAATCTTTCCATCGCTTTTGTCGTCCTGCCCCTGTCGACGTCCTCCTCTGTCAAACACTGCAAACACTACTGAGCTGGGACCTGGAATCGCCCTTGGGTGTCTGATTTTCTTCACACATTTAGGTCAAACAAAAATGTTAATGACACTGTCAACACACAGAATCTATGTTGCCAAATCAGGAATTGTGATTGTTCTTTTAGAATCAGGACAGTTTTGCAGGCACCTCTCACCGAAGGCAGAGCCCAAGGAAACGCTGCCCACACAGTCGCACCACTGACAGCGGCCTGGTCTCCGCACATCAGTAATGCTCAGATTCCTCCTCTCTTGTGGAACCATTTCGATGTCACGTCAGTGTCTCTGCAGTACCAAGTACCCAACTGGTCCCAAACACCCTCCGTGGAACTGTTCTATCTTCCTTCAAGAATGCTTTCAAAATTACTAGATGAGCCGCCCCGCCGCGAAGTCCCGCCGTCGGACCCGGCCCGTCGCGCCCCGGGCCCCGCTCACCTCCTCCGTCCGCGAGCGCTTCACACCTCCTTCTCCATCTCGGAGGCCGTCTTTCCCGCACCGCGGCTCTTCTCTCCTTCCCGGCCAGCACTGGGGGCGACGGCCCGCGCCCACACTACACAGGACCGCGGCGCCGGCCGGAAGCGAGCGCTGAGGGGCGTGGCTCGGCGCGTGGGCGTTGCGTCACTTCCGGCGGACCCCGCCGGGACCTGCTGAGCTCGTCAATGGCTGTGGCTCTGAGGGGCTGACCCCTGGTTGATCCCCGGCAATCGGAACGCGCTTGGGCATACACGATAGGAGATGCTGCCCCCCACGGGACACTGGGAGCCACCTGTTTCCTGTTGAGAAAGCTCTATTGCTTGTTGAGAGTTTGCATGGGAAATAGGTGTTAGATTTTGTCAAATGTTTTTCCTTTATCTGCTAAGATGCTTGTATGGTTTTTCTGGAATTTTTGTTTTGTTTTGTTAGTATGGTGAATTACATTGATTAATTTTCTAATATTAAACTTTGCATTTCTGTCTAAATCTTTCTTGGTCATGACATATTATCCCTTTAATAACATTGTCAAATTTTATTTGCTAAAATTTTCTATCTCTGCAGTGGGGCAAGGTGCCGCATCTATCATCCCAGCCACTTGGGAGGCCAAGGCAGGAGGATCTCTCCAGCCCAGAAGTTTGAGCTTTAGCGTGGGTTACATAGTGAGACCTCCAGGAAGGATGAGAGGGAGAGAAAGAAGGAAAGGAAGATAGATTGCATCTATGAGGTAGGAGGTTAGGGCATGGCAGGCTGGCTGTAATCAGGATGTAAACTGAGTGGAAGGGAGGCTGATCAACAGCACATGACCTCTCAATAACAGCCAGGATGGTGAACAGAGCAACTTCCACTGGGGGATCTGGGAGGATATAAAAGGGGGGCAGCCATTGATTTCACCAGCATTCTGATCTTCATGTTCTGCTGTCTCTGTTTCTGCAGTGCCTTGTCCTGCTTGTAGGACATGCTTCTTCTGGCTCTTCTGTCTTCTTTGCTCTTTTCTTCCTTTCTCCTTTTTTCTTTCTTTACTTGAAATAAAAGTTGGGCTGGGGATTTAGCTCAGTGGTTACAGTGCTCACCTTGTAAGCACAAGGCCCTGAGTTCGATCCCCAGCACCAAAAAAAAAAAAGTTGTGTTTACCTGTTCATTGATTTTCCCGGTCAGTTATTTGGGGGGACACAGAGTCTTGAATCACTGGACAGCACACTGTCTGGCAACATCTGTTTTCAAAAAGGAGCAATATTGGCGGTTTTCTTGTGCTATCTTTGCCCACTTTGGTATTTGATTAATTTTTTTTTTCATAGAGTAAATCCGGAAGAATTCCCTTCTCTTTAATTCCCTGGAAGAGTTGGTGTAGAATCAGTATTATTTCTTGCCTAAATACTCGGTAGAAGGGTTGGGGATTTAGCTCAGTGGTATCGCACTCACCTTGTAAGCAGAAAGCCTTGAATTTAATTCCCAGCACCAGGAAAAAAGAAATACTTGGCAGAATGCATCAGTGAAGCCAACTAGGCTTGGATTTTTCTTTGTAGGAAATTTTGTAACTACAAATTCAATTTATTTATTATATAAAGAACTATAGAAGTTGTTAAATTCTTCTTGAGTGTGTTTTGTAGTCGGTATATTTCAAGGAATTTGTCCATTTTATTTAGGTTGTTCTATTTATTGGCAAAAGGTTATCCATAGTTGTCCCTTATTTTCCTTTTCCTTTTGTAGCTCTCTACTGATGTCATCTTTCTCATTCCTGAAATTGATAATTTCTGCCTTTTTTTTTTTCTTCCCCCAATCAGTCTTGGTCAAGTTAAAAGTCTATCAGCTTCTTTGATCTCCTCAAAGAACCCAGATTTGTATTTTACTGATTTTCCTTATTGTTCTTCTGTTTTCTTTTCCTGGTTTTTCTTTCTGGACATTATCATTTCCTTTCTTCAGCTTACTGTGGGCTTAATATCCCCTTTTCCCAGTTTCTTAGTTTATAAACTAGGTCATTGATTGAAGATCTCTAAGTGTTCAGTGCTACCAATTTCCCCTCAAAGGTTGAACATTGCTTGAAATGTCCCACAGATTTTCATGTGTTGTGTTTGATTTTCATTCAGTATGAAACACTTCCTATTTTCTCTTTCTTCTGGGACCCATGAACTACTTAAAAGTATGTTAATTTCTAGATATTTGGAGATTCTCCAGAGATCTTTCTGGAAAATAATTGTTTCCTCTAGCTGTTCTGACAAGTTTGTCTTTTTGAGGTTTTTTGTTGTTGTTGGTTTTGTTTTTTGAGACAGGGTCTCACTATGTAGTTGAGGCTGGCCTTGAACTCAATATGTAGCCCAGGCTGGCCTCGAACTCAAGGCGATTCTCCTGCCTCTGCCTCCCAAGTGCTATGATTAGAAGTGTGCACCACCACACCTGACAATTTTGTCTTTATTATTTGGAGTTTCACTGAGATGTATCTGGATATTAATTTATTTTCATTCATCTTGCTTGGGATTTGCTTCATGAATCTATGGATGGTGGCTTTATCATGTCTGGGAATTTCTCGGTCATTTTCTCCAGAAAATCCCATTGCTCCCTCTCTCTTCTTTTGGAGGCCATTTAATTATGTGCTGCCCCTTCTTGAGCCCTCAACAAGGTCTCTCTGTGTGTCTTTCTTTGCCCTCAGCAGTTGTCAAACCAGAGCTGAGTGTGACTTCGGAGCCCAAGCAACGTTTTTGTTTTCTGCTGTTTGTTCATTTCAGACTCAGTGATCCCTTACTCCTGTGAGCTTTCTGACACCTCTAAGAATACCTGTCCCAACATTTATCCCACATCTTTCAGTTGCTTTGAATGGAAGGAACAGTCTGTATAACCAAGTCATATTTGTCTGCTTTTCGCTACTGTAATGCAGACTCTGAGGCAGGCTAACATCACAGAGAAGAGGCCTTTCAGCTCTCAGCTTTGGAGGCAGAAAACCTAGGTGTCCTGGTGCCAGCTCTGGCCCCACAGAGGGCACCTGCAGGAGGAGGTCACATCTCCAAGCAGGAAGCAAGAGCACAACTCAGGGCTTAGGCTGGCTCCTACAGTAATTTACTCTCACAGAGGTCAAGGCCCCAGGAGCCACCTTCACCCCTTCTAAAAGCACCTCCTCAATGACCTAGGCCCTCCCACAAGGCTCTTGCCACCTCTCAGCACCACCATGCTGGAGACCGGGCTCCTCACACAGGAGCCCCTGGGGACATACTCAGACCATGTCCCGGCCACAGCCTGAGGCCACCATGCACCTTGAGATGCAGCATTGCTTCATTATTAAACAGTGTTTTTCAGCATGCAGTTAATACATACCCCTCTTTAAATGCTGGAAAAGAGAGACAAAAACAATGAAGGAGGCCAGGGCAGTGGGGCGCACACACCTGCAGTCCCGGCTACAGGAGGATCTGAAGTTCAAGGCCAGCCCGGGCAACATAGGCCCTGTCTCAAAAGAGCACTAAAAGAGCCGGGGATGTACCTTAATGATAAGGTGCCACCAGGTT
>PVJO010032005.1:0-13692 GCA_004026905.1 Hystrix cristata
GATTGTCTAGTGCCTAGCATAATGCCTGGGGTGGAGATGTTCGGTCAATAGTTCTTCGTTGTGTAACTGAATGAATGCAATAACTATTTATTGAATGAATGAATGTACAAATGAAAGGAGGAGCTAATGAAATAAGTAGTCATCCTGAGTACACCAAATATGGTTTCTCCGTGTTCGTTCTCAACTGATCAAGTCCAAAGTAGAGGCATTCTTCTATGTGATGAAGGCATCCACTCCACTCTCGTCAACCTACACAAGCTCCCAAGAACACATCAGAAAGTCCCTCATATGATCCTGCATTTGGCAGACACCATTTCATTTTTTTAAAAATTTTCTGGTAAACAAATGAGGAAGTTTGCCATTCGGCGCGTCCTCAAATGAAATTTTATCCCAGAGTTCTTTCATCAGTTTTCCGATGGGCCCTTTCTTCTTTTCAGAACTTCCACATATACTCTGCAAGCACCATGGGAACTGATAGTCTTTAGGGATTCCCAAAACCTGGTGCTCTGTAGATAAGCTCTTTGCTGTTTCTAGGCTCAGATATAAGAAGCACATACATTTCGTCTTCTCTACCACTCTTGGAACTAAATTCCTTTACCCGGGTTTATGGTGGAGAAAACCCAGTAAATTTTCCAGCTTAAGTGGACTCAGAGAATAGTTTATGACTTGCTAGGACCTTTTCCCGCCTGATTGACCTTATACAATGTTATATTTCTTGCATTGCCAACATTTTCCCTGCACTTTCTTGGACTACTAAATACCAGTTGAAAAAAAAGAAAATGTCCTATCTGCTGGTATTTGGCAGGGAGGAGTCGAAGCCATGGGGAAGCAGAAATTGGAGGGAATTGCAGGAGAGAAGATTTACGATAAGCATCATGCCGAACTTCAGGGCAGTGAAGTATATTAGCTGTGGAATTAAAAAATGTTGGAAGTACTATCCCTAGAGATAGTGGCTGAGGATGAAAAACAAGATGTAAGTAGTATTCAGAACAAACTCATTTAGGTAGCCATTAATCCATTTGCTTCACAGGATATTTTGAACTGAACTGTATGAATATTCTATAACACCACCAAGAAACTTGAGCTCACTACTGCGAACTCAAGTGACCCAATTTACAGAGAGTACCTATGACTTACTAAAAATCGGTATGGTGATAAAACTTCTTCCAGACCACCAGGGTTTTGAAATGGTAAAATTAGAGAAATCTAAGAGCATCTAGGCTAGTCTGTCATTTTCTGGATGGAAAAACTGAGGCCAAGGAAACAGAGTGGACCTCCTCAATGAAAATCAAAACCACAGAACCAAAGCCAGGGCCTTGGGCTCCAGGCTCCTCTCCTCTACTTGGTGACTTGCTAAACTAGACCACGTCCACATGGGCGCATATACATACAGTTTAATGGGACCATTTTCTTCCTGTTTGTTAGGTTTGCAAAAAGAAACATTCAAATGAGAAAGGGGCCACAATCTCTGCAAGCCCTTTCTTCATTAGACTTCAAATAATACCCTTTGTATTCCAACACCCTATTGACAGTGGATTGCTGAACAGTTTTTTTCTTAACCCAATCTTATTTTGCTTTATTTCATCCTTGATTGCTTTCTGCTCCTTTCTCCAGCAACCACTTCTTCACTGCTACCATTTTGCAAGCTTCCCTGCTGCTCAAAGACTGTCATTGCCCCTGATTAATTTCATTAGCACAGTGATGCACTTAGGAAAGACTGACTCTCGTGTCTTTTGTTTTGTGATCGGGAGTACACACCACAAACAGAATGTTTACAACAAGAGACTGCTACTTAGATGCCAGATGGGAAGAGAAAAATGTGAGACTCTTTCCTCGCATTACTTTAAGTAAAATGTTCAAGACCTCCTGGGTCCTCGAGGAACCCAGCTAAGATGTTTGCCTACACAATCAGAATCCTATTATTTTTCAAATATTTTGCTTGTCCTGACACTTGGGGAAATGGCTTCCAATTGATCATTTGTCAAATCAAGAGAAAGAAAGGACACTAGCATTTGGTCAACATCCACCATGTGCTGGACATTATCCTAGTAGACCTTTTTCATCAACATATGTAGCAGTGTAGCAATGATATATCCTTTGCTGCTTAGGAAAGCTTTTGAACAGTGATGTGTGATTTCCTGAAATCATGTGGCTGCCCCAGTCCCTGGCTCCTACCCAGGAAAATTAGGAAACTCAATTAAATATGAGCAAGGAAAAGGAGGTGAAAATCCATAATTTAGGAATGAGAGCACTAACCCAGAACACATCCAAGAAAACTGGACAAAAATATAAATGAATTACTGGTTTGGGAAACATTTTTAGACTTTTCAGAAGTATGACATGGCAGAAAATATTCTCAGCACAAAGATCTGGGTTCTAGTTACAACCTTGCCACTGACTAATTTAGCAATGTAGATTAGTGCTTGTGTTCTCTCTGAGGCTCAGTTTTGCTACATGAAGAAAACTGTGATGTTTAGAGCTCTTTCAGGAGTCAAAGGGAGGCTGCTGTGGAGTTTTGATTGGGAAAGTGGCTGAGAGGGAAGGACTGTTCTGAGCATTCCTATTCTAGTTTCATGTAAAGCATGGTTTTTTTATGTATCTTTTAAATAAAGGCATCCCAAGGAATATTTTATGCTAACAAAAGTTCATATGGCTGAAGTTTAAACTCTTTTCCATGTCTGAGTCTGCAGGTCCAAGATGTTGAAAATTTTGTTGCCAAGCCCTGGGCTACAAAAAGGAACTGAGATTCTAGGATGTTTCTTTCATTTGCAAGTTCATTTGTTTCCACTCCTCAGCTCCCAAAGATTCATTTTAAATACACTTGCTGTGCCACTGTGCATTTCATAAAAGCACTTCTTCAACCAATATTATTTGATTATTTCTCTCTTGAGAGAGAGAGAAGAAGAAAAACAACACTCTTGCTCTCTTGATGAATAATCACATGGTTTGAAGGAAGCTATAGATTTCTTAATTAGACAAGGAAAATAAATCCAACCATTGCTGAAATTGCTTGGGAGAGAATAACAGCTTTTTCAGACAACAAGCTCTTGGAAGAGGGAACAGACTGGGATACATGGACTTAGCAAATGAGTGTCAGTTTGGGGTCTCCTCGATCTTTCATTACTATATGGATTTTAGGTATTCCTCTGAGATACCCTGGAGAATAGACCAGATCAGTGAGAGCTGCCTTTGGTATTGTCATCATCAGCCACATTTGGCCAGAAAAATATGGACTTCGAGTGTTTGTCCCAGATTTTCCTAACCACCCAAGATCCAGAGTTCTCTCGGCAGGGCACCGTTGCCCCTAGTTCTAAGCCATTTCTCTCTTGGTGAGGAAAACCACTTAGGTCTGGTGCCTTTCCATCAAGCCTAAGCGAAACATTACTTTGAAAGAAATAACCCACTCTGAAAGCTTGGCTTTAGTTGCTTCTTTTTCCAACCCTAAAGAGATGCAGTACGGATATAAAATTTCCCCTGTTCCTGTGGATATTAGATGGACTTAGGTGGTATAGAAATACATTAGATTTTCTTAAAATAATTTAAGCAGAAAGATTTCAGTGGAATTCCCCCAAGCCGTCAACCTTGGTTTGTAGTGCTTTTGTTATTTAACCTATTTTAAGAAACATTTCATCTTCTTTGTAAAGAATCAACACCAAATAGAGTCTGGAAAAATAGGAAAGTGTTATTTATTCCTTTCCATTCATAGATCATTTTTCATTTTGCACATTGTTTTCCGAACAGTATATACAAATTTTTTTTTAAATTGTTTTAAGCCAGAATGTGGGCATAGCTTTTTTTCTGCTACTACTTTTAGTCTATATTTGATCACACACACTTTCCCTTGTCCCTAGAGAGTTCTTGTAAGGATCATTGAACACTTTATTCATGTACGATTGACATGTAAAAGGCTGTACTTACTTAATGTATACAAGTTGATAGAGTTTGGAGATTAAGCATACACTCAAGAAACCATCACCATTATCAAGGCCATAGACAAATTTATCACCCCCCCAAAGTTTTGCCCTGTCCATTAAGGAGCACGTCAATTGTTTGCATATCCTGGCTATTGTGAATAATGCTGCAGTGAACGTGGGAATTTAGTATTTTTTCAATGTCCTGAAATCAGTTCCTTTAGAAAAATACCCAGAAGTAGGGTGGCTGGATTGTATGGCAATTCTATTTTTAATTTTTTTGAGGAAACTCAACTCATTTTCCCAGGTGGCAATACAAGTTTGCATTCTCATGAACAGCGTGCAAGTGTTCCCTTAGCCCTATATCCTGTCCAACGATTAGTGTCCTTTGTATTCTGATAAAAGCCATTTTTACAGGTATGAGTTAATATTTCGCTGTAGTTCTGATTTGCATTTCACTGATTAATAGTGGTCAGCTCCTTTCATATACCTGTTGGCCATTTGTGTGCTTTCCTTTGAGAAATGTCTATTCAGGTAATTAACTCATTTCTAGAAATGGTCATTGAGTCTTTTGCTATTGAGTCCCTTATATATTTTATATGTTAACCCACTGTCAGATATATTATTTGCAAATATTTTCTCCCATTCTATTAGGTGCGTTTTTGTTTTCTTATTTCCTTTGTAGAGCAGAAGCTTTTTAGTTTGATTTATTCTCACTTGTTTATTTTTGCTTTTGTTGCCTGTACTTTATGTAACATATCTAAAAAATTACAGACATCTACAGTCCTGGCATTCTGGGAGGTTGAGGCAGGAGTATCACAAGTTTTTTTCCAGCATGGATGACTCACAGAGACCTTGTCTCAAAAAAAAAAAAGAGTTATAACCAAGATCAGTATCAAGAAGCTTTTCCTTCACTTTTTCTAGTTTATGGTTTCCACTATAATGTTTAAGTCTTTGATGCATTTTGTGTTGATTTTTGTATCTCAGTCTGTTGTATGTGGATATTCAATTTTCCGAATACAGTAAGAATTCTGAGTCAGGTCAGATAAAGAAAAAGCCCTAGAATGGAGTTTTTAGTCAACTTCCAGATAAGTCAGGCTTTGAGAATTCTCTCATGTGTGGCATTTAGGGGGCTCCCAGCCTGATTTGTCCTGTGCAGGGGGTGGCAATGCTGCTAGTTTCCAGGTCTACTTTACTTACAAGAGGCTGTTTGCTTTCAAGGTTTTTGTGTAGCTCAGGCAAGATGGGATTGAGGCAAGTTAAGACACCACAAAGTCAGTGGTTCTTAGTGAAATTTCATGTTCTTGAATAAATGTTCTTTGGATTATTGAAAGCCTCATTTCCAGAAGTTTGAAAAACTCGTCATTGACAGCTTTTGTCAGTGTTCTCATTGCTTGATGGGGGAGAGGATTTCTTTGAAGGTCATTACTCTGCCCATCTCAAAATATGTCCTCTCATCTTCATTTTCATTTTTATTTTCTGTAGAATTTTGTCTCATCAGGTTTTAAATATATTATTATTATTAAAAGATGTGTACGACTGTCTTCCTTCTTGCATTTGTTTTCTTGCTTGCATGGTTTCTTTATTCCTCTGTATTATGATGTCTTTTGACTGCTTTTAGTATTTGTTCTTTATTATGCATTTTGAGCAATTTGATCATTATGTGCCTTGGCATAATTTTTCATATTTCTTCATGTTTCAAGGTTCATTAAGTTTCTTGGTTTTGTAAATATGTAATTTTCATCAAATTTTGAAGTGTTTTCAAATTGTTCTTCAGATGTCATTTCTTTCCTCTCTCTTTTTCCAGTTTTTGTCTTTAATTAATACCTGTTTGCGATACATGATAATTATATTCCTCGTAGAGAGTTGGTACATATATATAGAACATCTCAATTTCTTTTACATCCCCTTCTCCTCCTCTCCTTCCATCTCTTGATCCCCTTACACCGAGAAAGATCTATTTCCCTACTTCTTATTACTTATCTTTTATTTTGTTCTTTATTTATATTTTGGGTTTTTCATATAAGAGAAACTGTGTGATGTTTAAATGTGTCTGATTTATTTTACGTAACATTATGGTCTCAGGTGCATCCACTTTCCTACACAATGAGTAGTGCTAAAATAAACACAAGCATACAAATAGCTCTTTTGTATACTGATTTCATTTCCTTTAGATACATAACCAGGAGTGGGGTTACTGGATTATATAGCAGTTGAATTGTCAGTTTTGAAGAACCTCCATACTATTTTCCATAATGGCTGCATTAATTTATTTTTTTTTCTTTATTTTAAACGAAGAACATGTATTGGTACATTTTACATATAATGGTTACATTCATCACATTTATTTTGTACCTGTACATGATGCGTCTTGGTTCTCCCCCCTCTTCCCCGCCCCTCCCCTCTGTTCCCTCCTTCCCTATTTTCAGCAGGTTTATTCTTAATTTTCCATATTTTCCCTTTCCCTTTTCTTTCCTTTGTTGCCTTTCTGCTTTTCCCTTTCTTTCTTTCTAGTGCTCCTCTCCTTTGTATATTATCTTCCTTTTATATAATATCTATTACACCTCTTTGTCCTTATTTACAGTTATGATTTCTCATATCAGAGAGACAATTCGATGTGTACTCATGAGTGTCTGATTTATTTCACCTAAAAGTATGTTCTCAAGGAACATCCATTTATATATGAATGACTCTAGTTTATCCTTTTTTATGGCAGTGTAGTACTCCATTGTGCAGAAAAACCACATTTTCTTTAGCCATTCATTGGTTGTTGGGCATTTAGGTTGTTTCCAAGACTTAGCTATTACAAATTGTGTTGCTATCAACATGGTCGTGCATACATCCCTATGGTATGACGATTTTAATTCTTCTGGGAAGATCCCCAGTAGGGGAATAGCTGGGTCAAATGGAACCTCCAGTTGTAGTTTTTTGAGAAATCTCCATATTGATTTCCACAGTGGCTGGACCAGTCTGCATTCCCACCAACAGTGGAGGAGGGTTCCTTTTTCCCCACAGCCCCGCCAGCATTTGTTATTGGTTGATTTTTCCATCTACGCGGTTCTTTCTGGAGTGAGATGGAATCTTAACGTTGTTTCGATTTGCATCTCTCGAATGACTAGTGATGTTGAACATTTTTTCATATATTTATTTGCCATTTTTATTTCTTCGTCTGAGAAATGTTTATTCATTTCAGTTGCCCATTTTTGGATTGGGTCTTTAAATTTGAGAGGTTTAATTTTTTTGAGTTCTTTGTATATTCTAGATGTTAGACCTTTGTCTGATGGATAGCTAGCAAAATTTTTTGCCAGTCTGTGGGTTTTCGCCCTGCTCTGTGGGTTTTCGCCCTGCTTTTTTCCATAATGGCTGCATTAATTTACATCCCCACCACACAGTGTATAAGAGTTCCTTTATCTCCACATCCTCATCAACATTTTTATTTACTATTTTTTGAGTGCTATTTTTACTTGGATATGTTTATGATACATATTAAATACATTAATTGTGGGAAATTGCTACATACATATATATGTATATAGCCTATGTTGATTCATTTTACTCCCCTTCTCCTCCCTACCATCTCCCTCCAACCCCAAATCCCCTTCCAATCGCCACAAAGTCTCTCTGTTTCCTATCACCTATCTTTTATTTTGCTCTTTAAATTATTTTACTTTGGGTTTCTCAATGTAAAAGAAACTATTTGGTATTTAAGCTTGTGTGCCTGATTTATTTCGCTCAGCATTATGGTCTCGAGGTGTACCCATTTTTTTCCACAAATGGTTCAAATTTATCCTTCTTTATTTCTAAATATCTGGTTTCAAATGATGCCACATTCATAAGGGAAGTTTTTCAGATTAATATTCTTCTATTCTTTTTTATCACTTTTATAACTTAGTTATTAATCCACTCTTCCCCACATATGCTAAACTTCTCTATACATCTGTCTTTGCATAACTGTCTCCTAGAAATACCTTCCCCTTCTTATCAAATTCACAGTATTGTTACCATTATTATTAATAAGAATAGCAGTAACTAGCACTTTTAGGCACTTACTATACCACTACTTAAGCACTTATTAGATGCCAACTACCAATTCTCAGTATAGTCACTTTCAGGCTAAAGGAAGATCAGTAACTGCCCAAGGTCAGACAGGTTGGTCTGATTCTTAACTCTATGCTTATTGTTAATCTCTTCTGTAATGTAACAGCATATATCTGTGCCAGTTCTTACCACTAGCCAGTGTACACCTTGGAGGCATTATTTTATTTATTGATACATTCTCAGCACTTAGTCCACTACCTAGGCCATGGTAGGCTCTCGTTCTGTATATTGGCTTGCTGAATGAATGAATGTGTGGGCCAGACAGAGGCTTCTCTGGTCTCATATGTGTGTACAGACTGTGGCAGACTATAGAGCACTCGCCTCAGTGGAAGAACACTGAACAAGTATAATCAGGAAATAATGCATCTAATAAATTCTAAAATCCACCCCAGGGCACAAGAGTTGCTTCAGTAGTAAACATGTATCAGGAAATTTACCTCAGCACTTCAGAGGTGAACAAAAATATCTAGTGTTTCAAACATTTGAGGAAGATAAATTTCATATTTCAAATCTGTCAGAGGGTTTATGTGATTTAAGAGATACGTGAACTCGGAACTAATCATATTGGCTTAGAATTTCAAGTCAAGTTAAATTTAAAAATGCCTTGATAAATTCCATGGAGGCCAGGAAGCCTGAAAAACATTTCGTTTCTCATAAACTAAATGTTGAGAGGACAGTATTATCCTCCCAATGTTAACTTTTGGGATGAATTTAGTGTCTGTGAGATGATAGGATTAGCAGGCCTAGGGCAGCACAAATGCATTGTGTTCATAAGCAGAAGGGAACATTTGGATTTGCCGTTGAGTAAAGGGTATGTGTGTTGGGACCTTCCTGAGTATGTCAGGCACGCGTCAGGTCCAACAGTATAATTGCCACAAGTTGGAAAGGCCTTGGGTCCTTTGCATGTAGTTTTGTTGTGACCTGTGCCTGCACCTTTGGGCTCAGAGATTTAAGAGATTAAAAGGATCTGAATCAGTGAAGAGGCCAGAAATGAGAAGATTTAGCAAAATTTTCTGAGCCTAGTAGTTCAATATGTTTACACATGCTTGCATGTTTATTAGACTCTCTTGGTCCTCATTCTGGAATTCACCATATATTTCAGAGTCATAGCTTGGCAGAGCTGGAAAGGACATTAGAAGTTAAACCCTTATGTTTCAGTGGATAAATAAGGCTCAAAAAACGGAGAGGACTCCTCTCCTCTGCACACCATCCTCCTTTTATATAATATCTATTACACCTCTTTGTCCTTATTTACAATTATGGTCTCTCATATCAGAGAAACAGAGGGGAGGGGGGAAGAGGGGGGAGAACCAAGATACATCATGTATAGGTACAGAATTAATGTAATGAATATGATCATTGTATGTAGAATGTACCAATACATGTTCTTGGTTTAAAATAAAATAAAAAAAATAATCAATGTAAAGCACTCAAAAATTTCACCACTATTTTATTTAAGAATAAAGCCAATATAAATTGCAAAAAAAAAAAAAAAAACACGGAGAGGATATTTCCAAATTCTTCAAGACAGTACATGCCAGGACTGGGACCTGTGTCTCTGACACCTCGATCTGTTGTTCTTTCTTTTACTCCCAGAGTATATCATTGGAGAATGGTATGAGCAAAGAAAATGTATCTCCTATCTCAGTGAGTGACACTAACACTCATTGTGTTCCTATTCTTTTGTTAAATATTCCTGGTCAAACATTATCTGACCTTAATTCCACAGTCTTTCTCTGGACTTGTTCTGGAGTCTCTTCGAGCTGTGAGAGAAAGTCTTGTGACAAATTCATAGCCCTTGATCTCTTGATACTTCTTGGGCATAATTTTTTCTTATCATATCTTTCAATAATTCTACCAACATTTTGCTAATTGTATTAATTTCTGTACTCAAATATCAGCAAATGCTGCTGCGCTATTTAATCACTAGGTAATCAATACAGTCATCAGATGTGAGGAAGCAGCCTCTTGCTCCTCCTCCTATTCATATTTCCCTTATACCCAATCTTTCTGCTTCCTTCAATTTTCAGTGGAAGATGTGTGCTTTCTTCCAATCAAGGTGATTTCCTCACCTTGGTTCCTGGTTGCACCTAGAATTAATTCCTCTTCTAGGGTCAGTTAACTACTCTGTATTCTACTCTTTCATGCCTCCCCCCACATTCCTTCATAGTTAACCTGTCTCAGGACCCCATCTTTGTTTAAACACATATGCGTGAATATTCAACTATTTTCCTTGGCAAAACAAATGAAAATTCTAGCGAACTTGTATACCCTTATAATAATCATACACTCTACTCTTTTGCTTCTTAAATCTGCTTCTTAAAAAGCTGTTCTGTGCTTGCTTTCCCTACGTGCTCATTTGCCTTGTGGTCCTCATCGCTCCACTCCACTGAAGGGCTTTTGACCAAAGTGGCAGGTGAGCTCTGAGGGGAAAGAAGAGCTGACAAATTCAACAGAGAATTCTCTGCTTGCCGTGTGTGGGGTCTCTCATTTGTGTTGGAAATTCTTTTCTGCTTCCTCTTTGTTTTAAAACATTCTACTTCCTGGGCTTCCATAAATAGTACTTTTGGGTTTTTTTTTTTTTTTCTTTTTTCTCTGGCCACTCTTTCTCTTATTCACCGATTCCTCCTGGTGGGACTGAGGAAATGGAGATCTGATGACATTAACTCTTCTTGTCCTTTAAACATTGATTTGCCTTGAGTGTCCCTCCTTGGCCTAGTGTTCTCTCTCTCTCTCTCTCTTTTGCTTTTGGTAGGCCATGTTATCATTTCTTCTGGTTTCAACTACAATTGACATGGCTAATGACACCTAAAATAGGATATTTATCTCAGACCCATCTGCTGATCTCTGAATGTGAATTTGTAGTTACCTGTTGCATCTTCTCATTGTCTCAGTCCGGACGTGACTCTAAATGAACTTGCTGTCCATTGCTCTTCCCAGCAGATTGCATCACCATCTTCCCAGGCACTGAGTAGTGTAACCCGAGAGCAATCCTAATCCTCTTCCTTGGCTTTATGGTTCCTGTTTCCTTACCTTTTTTTTTTTTTTCTTCTGTCAATCACTACTCCTAATTTTGCCTATTAAAATTTTTTCCAAACTTTTGTGGTGGACTTAATGTGGTCAACTTGAGCCAGAACGCCCAGCCGGACTGAGTTGGTGTGATGCTGGGCATAGAGGATCCACCTGAGGACTGTTGCTGACACAACATAAAGCAGAGTGGGAGCCAAAGCTAGTCAGCAGGCTGTTTCCAAGAAGCTCTGCTGTGGCTGGTTCTCCTGAAGGGAACTCGGCTGTTCTCATGGAGGAAGGAGCTTGGGGCCTTGCTGGCGTCGACGATGGCTGCTGTTGCTTCGGGGGAGCTCTGGTCGTCATCTCTGCTGTCAGCATCGTATCCTGGTTCCAGAAAAGATTTCTTCAGCCATCGTGTGCAGACACGGACATACATGGGACAATGCTGTGGGCTCTCAGCCCTTGATTGGATCTTTCGGGTCTCCAGTGCACAGATAGACATTCGGCACTTCCTGCACTTGGCTTGTGGGTGAATATTGTAACTTATAAATATCCTCTATTAAATCTGCTCTCTTACAACTATTGGTTCTAGAAAATCTAAGACAACTTTCTTCCTCTCTGTTCAGAGAACAACTATTCTTTGTCATTCCAGGCCTCCCTCCTGCAATAGACTCTCTTCACAAAAACCTTTATTGGTATATATTTGAGATACACAGTGATTACAGTCAGCTACATAAACATATAGCATTTTGATCATTTTTACTCCCCCTGATCCCACCCTTCCCTCTCCCTTCTTCCCCAGATCCCCTCAACATCTCTACAGAGTCTGCCTCTCTACTTCCTATCATCTTTTATTTTGTTATTTAAATTAGTTAAAATTTATGTCATTCATGTGAGGGTGACCGTGTCATAGTTAACCTTCTGTGTCTGACTTATTTCACTTAGTCTCAAGATCCAGCCCTTTTCCTACAAATGACTCACATTTATCTTTCTTTATGGCTCAATAGTATTTCTTTTTAGCAGCTCTTCTTGCCTCTAGTGATGAGGTTGATCACTCTAAAATAAAGGTCTCACCACTACAACCCGTATTTAAAACTGTTAATAGGTATCCATCTTCTAGAGGAAACACAAAGTTGATTTCCTTATCATGCTTTCCAAGGTACTTTACAATTTATTTCCTACATAACTCTAAAACATCATATCTCATCTCTCTTATAGTCTACTGTGACTTATTCATCATTTTCTGTAAATACTATGCTGATTTAGATTCATTGTGATTTTCCTCCCCATCTTTATCTGGAAAATCCCAGCATACACTCAGGAATAAGTTCCTATAAGTGACTCCGGGCTGTCCTGTGTCTCCTACTCTGTATACATATATGAAGAAATATTTCCCATATGTAAAAGAGGCATCTGCATAGACTTCTTACCCAATATGTGCCATATATTACTGAATATATTTCTTTAAACTTCTATGTTCTCTAGTGCCCAATACATTCCAAGAAGTCTGAATTTTGCTTTCCTGATAGTTTTGTGTTTGGTGTATAATAGTCACTCAATAAATACTTGTAAACTCTTTTATCATATTAATCACTTCAGACAGACCTCAAGAGTTCTACTTAGACAGCACCCATTCATTTCCTTCTATATTTAATCATTAACTAATTTCTAAAATATTTCTCTAGCCTATCTTCTTATCGCCATCACTGCTGTTATTGCCTTACTTCTGATCTTCTTTTTTGGTTGTATAATTATAATAATTTACTGGTGGGTCTTCTCCCCTCCAATTTATCTTCCACACTGTAGCTTGGAGTAACTAGTCTTACAAATATAACCATGTCTGTCCTTTGCTTAGTACAGTTTGATAGTTTCTCGTTCCACATAAGGAATTGAGCAAAACCCCAGTCTTGTTTTTCATGATGATTCTTTCCTAATGCGCCATTTTATCTCTTGTCCCCATAACATTTTATCTTATGTGTACCAAAATTGTCTTCAAGTTCTCCAATCATTTGAATCTATCTGGTTCCACTGTGGCTTTGCCAATGCAGTTCCTTCTGCTTAAAATACTTTCACCTCTTCTTTCCCCAGAAAACAACATTTACTCTTTTAAGAGATTCAGCACAGGATAACTATTGGAGCTCCACCATCCAGAATGGTGCCTGGGCTGGAGTAGTGCACATTGAATGTTATTGAGTGAAATATGTATGGATACACAAAATTGATAATCTAGTTTAGATACGAATGGTTCTGACCCCCATCTTCCTGCGCCCCAGCTGCCTGAGTTTCTGGAATTGCTGATTCCCAGCTTCCTGGGTCCAGGGGATGATGCCTACTCTAGAACACTATACACCTTCCCTACCTGTTAGGTCACAGCACCCATTGCTAGAGCCATATACTCAGCCATTCTCGATCCCCCAATCTCATTCCCCCTCCCCTTCATGTCACCCACCTACGCCTGACTCACTGAGCCTACTCCCTATCCATGAAAGACCCAGCTGAGTAAACAGGACTGGGATTCTCCTTTGGAATTACTCTAGGAGGTCCAGCCCAGAATTCCCAAATTCAGGCTGCCTGTGTTCTTTTCTAGATTGTTACTGTTTACCTAACAGGTACCATAAAATTAGAGGAGAGATTTTTGGGGATAGTGAATGTGGAAATTGAGAAATCTATGAGA
>PVJO010032006.1:0-13679 GCA_004026905.1 Hystrix cristata
AGGGAGAGCAGTTCCAATTCTGCCTCCCCAGTCTTTTCCTCAGGAGGTCCCAGCTCCCCCTGTGGGGGTGACTGTCATGGAGGTGGAGTGTGGGGAAATCAGGGCCCCCAGCACACATTTTTAGGCACAGGCAGGAGGGATCCACAGAAGTCTCAGGTGCCCCAGGCCCCACAGCGGATTCGGGCATGCTTGGAAGAAAGGGGGCTCCCTGGGAGTTGCTCAGAGGCCCTAGAACTGGTGGCCCCAAGGGCCCAGAGCCTGCTGTGAGCACCCGCCTTCTGCGCCCAGGCTCAGGTCGGGACCCTGGGGGCTGATTCCCAGCTTGCGGCGGCTGAGGCCATCTTTTTTTTAATTTAAATTTTTATTTCTAATAGTACATGTTTACAGTACATAATGATTACATTCACTGTGGGGAGTTGGTCAAACGCACATCACGCACCTTCATTCTGTTTTCAGCCCCTTCCCTCTTTCTCATTTCTTCTCCCCTCCTTCATCTCTTGGTCCCCACCTCGTTTGCAAAAGATCTATCTCCCTGTTTCCTATTGTCTACTTTCTTTTTTACACCTTTTCATTGTTTAAATTTTATTTTAATGGTACATTTTAGATCTACATAGTGTATATCTAAACATTCTACAACATTTGTCATAGGGAATTTGTACCAGTACATGATATATCTTACTGTTTCTTTTTTCCCGTTCCCCTCTCCTCCCTTCAACCCCTCCTCCCTCCTTATTTACAAAAGCTTTATTTCCATTTTTTCCTTCTATGCTTTTTTCTCGTCTATTTTTTATGTTGCTCTTTGTTTGTACTTTGGGTTTCTCATATAAGAGACACCATGCGATACTTAAGGTTGTGGGTCTGATTCACTTCACTTAACATTACATTCTGAAAGTGCATCCATTTTCCTAAGGATGACTCAAATTCATCCTCCTGTACAGCAGAGTAGTACTGTACTGTGTGTAAATATCACATTTTCTTTATCCATTCATCTGTTGATGGACATGTAAGCTGGTTCCAAGATTTAGCTTTTGTGAATTGTGTTATATTATCACTGCAATATGATGTCTTTAGGTCTCTGGGGAAAACACCTGGAAGGGGAATAGCTGGGTCGAATGGAATTTCTAGTTTTAGTTGTTCGAGGAATCTTCATACTGATTTCCATAGTGGTTGTACTAGTTTACATTCCCACCTACAATGAAGAAGGGCTCCTTTTTCCCCTGTGCAGTCTCGCCAGCATTTGTTATGGTTGATTTCTTTATGATAACCATCCTTTCTGGAGTAAGATGGAATCTCAGCATTGTTTTAATTTGCATTTCTGTAGTGGCCAGCAACGTTGAACACATCTTCATGTATTTATTGGCCATTCATACTTCTTCTGAGACGTGTCTATTCATTTTGCTTGCCCTTTATTTCAGGCAAGCTAATTTCTTTTTTAGCTCTGTCTGAGGAATAATTAGCAAAAGATTTTTCCCATTCTGTAGGTTGTCTCTTTGCTCTGCTGCATGTTTCCCTTGCCGTGCAGAAGATTTTAAATCTGATATGATCCCATTTGTTGATTCTTTTTTTTTTTTTTTTTTTTTGTGGTACCGGGGATTGAACTCAGGGTCTTGTGCTTGCAAGGCAAGCACTCTAATCACTGAGCTAAATCCCCGGCCCTCATTTGTTGATTCTTGATGATCTGTGATCATCCTAAAAGCAGCAGCTCTGGAGCTGGAGGAGGGGCTGTAACACAGTGGCTGAGGATTTCGGAGCCTGCGCTTCAGTCCGCGTGGAGTCGCTTCTGCCGGTGCTACCCTGGGCCAGTTGCTTCCCTGTGCCTTGGTTTTCTCCTCTGGAAAACTGTGATTAAGGATGATGCTTACCACCCCGTAAAGCCCAGTTGAAATGCTTCTTAGCTCACCGGTTGTGGCAGGGATTAAACGAATCTATAGATCTCAGGGCAGTGGTGGGTGCAGAACAAGCCCCGCAAATGCCAGCTCTTAGTGTCCGTGCTGCTGCCTGAGAGTGGACATGTGAAGTCTCAGGTCCAGCTCCACTGCCGACACTCCTGCTTCAGCCTCCCAGTGTCATCGCTGTGCATCCTCCACACACCCACAGCCTTGAAGCTGGGGGCCAGGGCCTGAAGCCAGCAGCCGAGGGTCCCCAGGGCGTGCCAGCTTTGCCCGGGAAGCCAGGCCACTGGGCGATGTCCACACGTATGGCTCACCCCGGGACCCAACCCTTCCCCAGGACCGGGCCCATCCCAAGGCAAGTGCGCTCATCTGACCCAGGAGCAGGTGGGGACAGGGAGGCAAGGAACGAAGGCAAGTGGAGGACGCCAGCCTCGGCTGAGCACCCGGTGTGTGCTGGATCATGTGGGAGGGGCTCTGACAGCAGATGTCCTACCTTGTGAGACAGGTGCTATTAACCATCATCTTGCAGTTGTAAAAAAGTGGCTCAGAGAGGTTGAGTAACATACCCAAGGTCACACAGCATTGGGATTCACCTCAGGTCTGCCTGACTCCAGAATCCGAGCTTTCCTGGTGCAGGTAACTTACTGCCCTAACGTGGACAGCCTTCTGTGGATGGTTCTGAAGGAATGACTGAGGTGGGAACCCCAACTCTCCTGAATAGAGGGCCCCATTCTTGCTTTACAGATGTAGACATTTCAGAGTTGTAAGAGATGGGGTTGTGTTGTATTTCTAGGACAACTTGGGGAACACTGCTGTTTTAACAATATGTTATGTCTTCTGATTCACGGGCATAGATGTCTTTCTATTAATTTCAGTCTTTTAAAATTTCAACAATATTTTGTGGGCTCAGAGTACAAGGCCTACATTTCTTTTGTTAAATCTGTTCCCAAGAATTTTATTCTTTTTCATGCTGTTGGAAATGAACTTGTTTTCATAATTTCATCTTGGATCGCTTTTTTGTATACACGAATCAAGCAGATTTTGTATGTCGATTTTGCATCATGCAAACTTGCTGAATCTGCATATTAGCTCTGATTGATTGATTGATTGATTGATTGATTGCAGTGCGGGGGACAGAACCCAGGGCCTTATGCTTGCTATGCAGGTGCACAACCACGGAGCTGCACTCCCAGCCCTTTTAATAATTTTAAGTGGATTCTTTAGGGTTTTCTATATAGAAGATCATGTCCTCTGCAAACAGAGATAGTTTTATTTCTTCACAACTCTGGGTAGGAGTGGTGACAGCAGATGTCCTGCCTTGTTCCTGATCTGAGCCAGAAAGCATCTAATCTTGCACCAGTAAGCATGAAGTTAGTGAGGAGTTTTTGTTATTGTTGTTTTGCAGTACTGGAGATCAAACCCAGAGCCTCACACATACTAGGCAAGTGCTCTACCACTGAGCTACATGCCAGACCTTTTTAATTTTATTTTGAGAGAGAGTCTCACCAGACTGTCCGTGGTGGCCCTGAACCTGAGATTCTCCTGGCTTGGCCTTCTGACTAGCTGGGATTATAGGAACCTTTATTGGATTGAGGACATTCCCTTCTATTCCTCCATGTTGAGTGTTTTTATCATATGACATTTTAAGATACGGTAAGAATGTTTAAGAGACGGCAAGAGGGCACTGGGTCCCTCCCTTGCTCAGGCTGGTCTCCTCCCCAGTAGAGTGCTAGAGCTGATCGGGGTCCTCGGCTGCCCCCTCGGCTTCCCACCGAGTCTCAGGTGGGAAAGCTCTGACTCCATAAGCTAGGCCCTCAGAAGATAAAGATCCTTCACAGCCTGAGGCTCTCAGCATGGGGGTGGGGCCACCCCTGGCTTGTGAGTGGACACAGCCCCTCCACAAGCTGGCCAGTCTGGGGAGGGAGGTGGAGCTGCCAGCCCGCCACCATCCTCTGGGTTAGCCCAGCCAGAGGAGGGAGGGGAGCTGGCAGGGGCCAATCTGGAGGTCACCATGGGTCTCCTGCTCCAGCTCAGACAGCGAGCAGCAGCTGCCCTTGCATCCTGAGCTCCAGCGCACACGTGACACAGAGTACAGTAGAGCCGGAGCCACAGCTGTGCCCTCGGGAGGCCCAGACTCCAGGCTGTTGTGGGCCCGGGGGCGTCTGGACAGTTCTGCCTCTGTGGCGCCTCCAGTGACAGCCCGACGGCATCTTAACTTCTTGCCTCTACTCATGTCCTTCCCTCCCTCTTGCCTGTACTTCCTGGTGGGGGGTAGGGTGGCAGCTTCACCAGAGAGAACCCTCCCTCCTTCATGGCCACCCTCTGGCCCCTCGGCACCCTAGGCAAGCTTGTCACAGCTGGCTTTGGCACACAGTAGGTGCTCAGTAAGTGGCCCCTGGGTTTAGAGACCACACGCGCGCATGTGTGTGCGTGTATTTCTGTGCTGGGGGTAGAGGGGCCAAGGCTGAACCAGGGGAGCCTCAGATAGCCCAGGCTGGGAACTGGGGCCGGGGAGCCTCTTCGGTGCTGGGGGGGATGTCATTGTCTGGCACCCTCTGGCACCTGCTCCCCAGGACAGGGCCCATCTTCTGGGGTGACTCGTGCATCTCTGCCCACTCAGCTCTGCATGCAGAGCTCCTGGGCCCTAACGGAGACAAGGCAGAGGAGGTATTTATGGTGCATCTTCCTGGGGGAGCCTCCCGGCTAACTTACCACTGCCCACCGAAGCCTGGAGTCCTCCAGCTCAGCTGACCCCTCAAGCCATTGCCCACCTCTGCTCTGTAGCCCACCAGTGCCCCTCACCCCAAGTACCCTCACTCAGGCCCAGCTCCTCGGCCCTGACCAGGGTCGGGCAAGAAGGTGGACGGGTTCTGAAGTCTGAGGAGATACAGCAGCAATAAGGAAGCCCAATATGCAGACAGCCGGGTCTCCAGGTCAAGGGAGGAGCTCCGGGAAACATGAGCTCAGCTGCCTGCGGCGGGGGGGACGGGGACAGGGACGGGGACACACGACAGGATGACACACACACCCTTCCCTGCCCGATGGCAGCCGTGGTGGACACTGCCCGTGAGCTCACCTCTCCTGGCTGCCTCTGGAGAATTCCATGACTCAGGTAGGAGGGGTGGGGCTTTGCCGAGCCTCAGAGTCCAGGTCACAGCGCCCTGCACCCCACTGTCCCTGGCGCGTCAAGTCAAAGGGAAGTGCACGTCAGGACTGTGGGAGTGCAAAGGGCCTAGAGGACAGCTTGGGCGCCTTGGGGGAAGGTGCAGGCTCCTCCCTGGCTCTGCCCAGCCCACAGGGCAGCAAGCACGGGCTGCTGGGAAGGTGGGGTCTGGGCCTGGCCTCTGGGCGCTTACCTAGCAGAGCTCACCCGCAGTCCGGGCGGCCAAGCGTGGCTGCATGACTTGTGCACTGCTGAACTCCAGGGTGTGTGCATATGCACAGACACACATCGTGCACACCCATGCACCTGCACATACGCTGCTCACATAGAGGGAATTCACACCAACATCCTGATGTATTTGTCTCCCCTCTTCCCTGCTTGAAGATGGCAACTGCAAAGGAAAGGTGGCCTGAAGTTAAACCCCCTCTTGGGGCCTGCATGTCATAACCTTAATGGGGACACCCAGTCAGTCCCTTGCTCTCCTGACTCCCACACAGCTGCTGGCCTGGCGCTGGCTCACTCCGGCCCTGTGCAGCCCTCACCGTTCTGGACTTTGAGGCACAGCTGAGCTCCTCCCCTCGCCTGAGAATAGGCCCACAGGCCTCGCCCGTCGGGGTGTGGGGGACCGCGACGGCATTGGCCCTGCTCTAAGTGTATCGCTGGCACTGAGCACAGCTTCACGTTCACAGCTTTGAATGAAGGCCAGTCATCACACCTATTGTACACGTAAAGAACAAGGCCCGACTTCTGGCAGCCCGCACGTGCCAGACCAGGATTTAAACCTAAGCCATCTGTCTACAGGGTCTTTCTGTTTGTTTGTTTTTTGCTTTTGGTTTGTTTTTTCCTTTTCTTTTCTTTTTTCTTTTTGTGGTGCTGGGAATCAAACCCAGAACCTTGTGTATGCTAGGCAAGGCTCCGCCACTGAGCTAGATCCCAAGCCCTTTTTGGCACACTTCATCCAACAGCATACTGGTTTGTCTGTCTGTCTTTCTTTCTTTCTTCCTTCCTTTCTCTCTTTCTTTCGCTCTTTCTCAGTACTGAGGATTGAGCACAATAAGTCCTTTTTATTTTGAGACAGAGTCTTGCTTAGTTGTACTGAGTGGCCTCCAACTTTTGATCCTCCTGCCTCAGCCTCCCAAGTAGCTGAGATTACAGGCCTGCACCACTGTGTATATTATTCTGTTTTTTTTTTTGTTGTTGTTGTTGTTTTGTTTTTTTTCTGGTGGTGCTGTGGATTGAACCCAGGGCATTACGCATGCTAGGCAAGCACTCAACCACTGAGCTACATCCCCATCCACACCACCATGTACTCTTTTTTTTTTTTTTTTTTTTTTTTGGTGCTGAGAATTGAACTCAGGACCTTGTGCTAGGCAAGCACTCTACTACCTGAGCTAAATCCCCAATCCCACTACTGTGTATTCTGAGGGCCGCTCGGCTATACTCACTTTTCCCTTTCACATTTCCAGAAGGATCTGGTGATATTTGCTGGACGCTTGCTTGGAGCCCTGAGCCTCCACTCGCCTCTCCCTGCCTGGGTCCTCTGTCCTGGTTCTAACCATCAGCCTCAGCTGAGCCTACCTCCAGCTCCCCTTGAGATGAAAGTGCTGGTGGGTGCTCTGGCCCTGGCCATGGAGTCATCACCCCTCACCCCATCACCCCGAGCACTGCCAGTGAGCCCAGATGTCCTTTGTACTCTCTGTCCTTCAGACTGGTCACAAAGCAGCGGGCCAAAGCTGCCAACACTGGGAGTTGTCTGAGGTGCAGCAGCAGGTAATGAAATGGCAGGCTCCACCTCTTAGCCACCGTTCAGGCGTTCTTGAAAATGCCTGGCCCTTGGCTCCTATACCCTGCTCCCTCCTGGTTTCAGCCTTCCCCCAGCTGCCTGTGCCTTGGCTCCCCTAACAGGTTCTTGTCCCGTCATCATCCTGTGAGGGTGAGTGTCCCCTGGATCCCTGCTGCAGCCTATCTGTACCTTCCACACACAGGGATGCAATTCTGTGTCTCTGAAGTCGGTGTTCCGGATGCGCCTCCTCCTTAGCTCTCAGCCCCTTCCCTCCGGCTCTGCCTCCCCTCTCTGACTGCCTGTGGCCCCGTCCCCTCTGTCTGCTCAGGCCCACTGCTCCCAGGCTCAGCTTCCTGCCCCTCAACTTCTTGACCTCATCAGCTCTCATCTGCCTTCATGTGGGGACAGTGGCACGAGTTGGGCATTCTGTGGCAGGGGATGGAGATGTCCCTGGGGTCTGGGGCTGCCCTCATGGAGCCTCCACAGTGGACAGACAGATGCCAACAGATTAATAAGCAAGATATGCTTGGGCAAAGCAAACAAGCAGCAGATGGGCAGCACCTGGGGAGGCAGCTGGGTTAGGGGCCTGTTTAGATAGGGTGGGCAGGAGCAGCTACTTTGAGGAGCTGAGGGATGGGGAGAAGGGGGTTCAGAGCAGAGCAGACCCAGCAGGGGCTCAGGGAGGGTGTGGCCTCTGCAGCCAGGAGCAGCAGTAAATCAGCCAGTGAGGCTGCCATGAAGTCTGAGGGTCTAAGAGGAGTTGGGGTACCAGGTTCCTAACCAGAGTGCAGGGTCCTGGGGCCCGCCCTGGGCACGAGCACGTCCGCATCAATGTGGGGTCTGGGTGTGCGAGTGTCGGGGAGGGCACCTAGTTAAGAGGGAAGCAAGGACATGTTCAAAACAAAGGTGCTGAAGGTCAGGCAAAGTGGCACAAACTCAGGGATGGCATCTGGTGTTATGGCCTGAATTATGCCCCCCAACCTCAGATACTAAAGTCCAACCCCCGGTACTTCAGATGGGGCTTTGGAGACAGAGTCTTTAAAGAGGTGATTAAAGTAACATGATTTCATCCAGGCGAGCCCTTACTCCAGTCTGACTGGTGTCCCATAAGAAGAGATTAGAACATCATAGAGGGGGACAGTGACAGAGGACCTCGGGGGGAAGGTTGCTGTCTGGCGAGAGGGGCCTTCAAAGGAGCCACCTCTGCTGACATCTTGATCCCCCAGAACTGTGAGGAAACAAAGGGCTGTTGTGGAAGCCACAGTTGGACTCCGTCAGGGTGGCCCAAGCACATGAACAGCCGGGATTCCAGGCTGAGACACGAGAGTGTGTGCTAGCTAGTCAGATCAGGAGGCTCTGGGCTGCCCACACACCCACCCACAGGTCCTGAGGGCGCAGCTCCTTTGCACCAGCAGTGAACCTGCAGCGAGTGACCCTGGCTGTCCTTGAAGCACAACACCCTTGACTTCCTAAAAGGCTGCTGCCGCAGCAGCCACCACACACATGTGCACGCACACGCAAATATGTCATCCATTAAAATTCCAGTTTTACAGACTTGTTCTAAAATTGCCCAAAGGACATGGAAAATAGCCCTGCTTTGAAGATGTGTGCATTTCGGAATGGCCGCCTCGGCTACATCTGGTCTCCTGGTCTCTGGGCTGAGGGGGAGGCCGGCTCTGGGCCTCCTGCTCTCGGCAGGGGCGGCTGGTCTCGGGGTGTTTCCCGTCCTGCTGGGTGGGGACTGGGTGGAAATGTCCCTGTGCTCCCTGCCGCCAGCAGACTCTCAGCCTCCCCCACCCCCATTCAGTCCTCCAGGCAGCAGGCGCGACAGGAAAGAAACACAGAAGCAGCGCTGGCAGGATGCCTGGTCCTTCGCCATGCCTCAGTCTCCTGTCTGTGTCGCAGGGATGATGACGCATCCTGCGTTTCCCAGGCTGATCTGAGGGCTCGTGGTGGCCAGAGTGGAGGTTGTCCCACGAGGCTGGAGGAGCTGTGTCCTCTCAGAGAACAGGGGCAACAGAGCGGCGGTTAGCCACGGGTGCCCAGGAAGGCTGGGCTGGTGCACAACGGCTTCCTGCAGGAGGCTGGATTTAAACCGGGTCGATGGAGCCCGTCCTCCTTGGGTGTGGTCAGGACACATGCGGAGTTTCTCCTGCACCTTATCTGTGCCCGCGAGGACAGACAGCCCCCGTAAGATCCCCACCCACCAAGCCCTGAGGCATAGGTGCTCCCCGCCCAGCCTCCATCTCTTCAGTACACACTGAGGGAAATTCCTTCCGTGAGGTCGTCCGGTGAGTTCAGCCTGGTAGCCTTCAGGGTCAGCTGCCCCAGCCCCCCACTATCTGCTGAGCCCACTTCTGGTGCTTCGCATCTTTCATGTCGTGTTCCTGCAGCCGTGCCCCTGGAGGGTCTCATTCCCTTTTCAGAGCAGGCGGCTGAGGCTCAGGAAGGGCTGGCGACAGGCCTGGGCAGGTGTCCACCAGGAGGTCAGGTGGCCGGGTTCTCCCTGGGAGTTGGGGAGGCACTGAAGTCAGCCTCAGCAATGGCAGCGGCCCAAGGAAGCCAAGCATAGGGTGTCAGTGGCCATTATGTGCAACCTGACAGCCCCAGTCTTTGTTCCCAGGAGCATTTGGTCACTTCTGCCCCAGATGTTCACCCAGGCCCTTCAGGGACAGCATGGTTGACAGTTTGGGTTGGGTTGCCTGGCAAAGACAGCTGCTGTTCTGGCCTCCATGGGGACAGCGACTGGCCAGGTAGACAGGGACGGCAAGAGTGATGCAGGCAGAAAGCATGAGCAGAGATAGTGGGGTGAGGAGAGATGGGGGAGCTCGCCCTGCTGGTCCTGGCCCAGTGGGTGGATAAGCAAAGAGCAGCAGCCCTAAATGTCCCTGTGGCCTGTGGTGGGGGCAGCATAATGAGTCCAGGAGGCCACGATGCAGGGGTGTCCGAGCTGGCAGCCAGGAGGCCCCTCCCAGACCAAGGGCTCCGTGTCCTTCTCCAGAAGGATCTTAAATTCCCCAGCCAGGCCGGGTGGGCCCCTCAGGAGCCAGGCTGGGCTGTGCGATGGTGAGGACAGATGTTTCCAGTTTGAGGGCCTGGGCTGTCGTAAATTGTTTGTTCCCACCAAACTCTGTTTCCTATTAAGCAGACTCTGGGGGGTGGAGAAGCCACTGTGTGCCATGTAGCCCGTGTGTGTGTGTGTGTGTGTGTGTGTGTGTGTGTGTGTGTGTGTGAGTGTGTGTGTGTGATGAGAAGAGGCTGGGAAGGCTGTAAAGCAGTGGTGAATGTCCCTCCTCCGTGGCTCCTGGCCTTGGTCCTGGAAACTGTCCCTTGGCTTCTTGCAGCCTCCAACTCTAGGGTCTATGAACTGAGTCTCAGGAGTACCCCAGATGGGGTCCTCATTCAAGCCATGAATCTGGCCTGGGTTTTTTCTGATCAACTGATGGTTGCTTACCTGGGCTTCCCTTCATTCTTCCAGAAAGAGCCTGATTCATATAATCTGGCCACTTTCCTCTGTACGTCTGAGCTGGCTCAGCTCCAGATCTGGATTAGTTCATCACGATCCCTCTTCTTGCCCATGACAGTTAAGGAACAGGCTTGTGAAGCAGGCCTTGGCATGGAAATGCGAGGGGCCCCTGGAAGAGGACCTGTACTCCTAAGCTGCATGCCTTAATGCAACACCAGGAACTGTGGCAGCTTTCTTGTGACCATGAGAGGAGCCAGCCAATGGTGTCAAACTACAGATAGGCAGAGCTTGAGTCTGTAAACAGCTCTGAGCTGCTGCATTAGCCTCACTGGGGTTTCCTATCAGGTAAGATAACAGTAGCTCTTGTTTACTGAGTGCTTGCCCTCTCTAGAAACTGCTAAGTGCTGGCATTATTCAACAAACACTTCTTGAGGTCATAAATGGCTTGTGATGGTTAATCTTCATTGCCAACTTGATTGCCTAGAGGCTTACAAGATTAGTAAAGTACCCGTCTGGGTGGGTCTGGGTATGTCCTAGGGTGTGACCCTGGGGACTGGATCTGGTTGCTAGTGTCTTCTTCTCTTGTTCTTCTGCTCTCTGATTCCCAGATGCCTCAAGGTGAGCCGCTTTCCGCCACCACGCCCTTCTGCCATGATGCTTCTGCCTTGGGACCAGCCAACTATGGACTGAAACCTCTGAAACTGTGAGCCAAAATAAACTCTTCTTCCTTTAAATTGTAGGTGTCAGGAATTTTGTCCCAGCAATGACAAGCTAACACGTTGCCATACACATGGGCTACAGACTGCAAAAATCAGAAGAAACCATTCTCCATGCCCTCAATGTTACCTCACTTACAACTCAAACAGCCACCTCAGTATAGTGACAGATCCTGCTCTGGCCCTTTAGGCCCCCTGTAGTGGGCTTTGCTAACACTACAGGGTGGAGAGCAAAGGGCTTCATCATCCAAGCTCCCTGCACCCCAGGTTGTGCCTGCAGCCCAGCTCTTCCCACACAGCCACCTAGCTGATACACAGCAGGTGCAAGGGCATTAGCATGAAGTGGTGGTACTTACTCTCTCTGGGCCCACTGTGGCCAGTGTTCAGTGAACGGGCTCTAGCTGTGCAGACAGAGGCTGCGTGCTAAGTGGGGCAGCAGCCAAACTGCCTCTCAGTTCTGGGGAGCAAGTGGGCATCTCTCCTCAGCTACATCATCTGGTCCAGCCCAGATTGGGCAGTTACCTAATACACAGAAATAAGCCCTTTTCTGCATATTTAGCTCAAAGTGCATTATGTATTTGCTGCAAATATCACCACCTAAAATGTTCTCCTGATTTAAAAAGGGGGCTGCGAGGTAGATGGGGAGACTACCCTCACCATGGGCAAAAAGCTGGTGTCCTTGTTCTGCAGGGAGGAGCACTAGGTCTTGTGGTTGCCTCCTGTATTTAGGAGGGAAGGCAGTGACCAGACACAGGGGAGCGGGTGACAGGTGAGGACCTGGGTTTGTTTCCTTGGAGGTGGGTGTATGGTGCTCGTTGCGGGAACAAGACTGTGGCCAGATGTGAGTCAGGCAAAGGGGACCTGGGGGAATTCTCGCTCACCCACATTTTCCCACAGCCTCTCCATCGCCCCAGGACCCTGGACACGGCCTCAGCAGAGTCATAGGCTTAATGAGCCCATGGACAACGACTGCAGGTTGGGGCAGCCAGTGGATGGAGGTGGAAGGACAAACTCCCAGAGAGGAAGGAGCCCTGCGTTTGCTATTAATTCCTCTGAAGTCCTGGCTAAGCTGAGCCTCTGTGGGCCAAGACCCCCCACTAGAATTCTCTATGCAGTGAAATTATCTTCAAAAACGAAGGCAAAATAAAGATGTTTTCAGATAGAAGCTGGATTTGTCATCAGCACTGTAATCACTCTGCTCCTGGGGTCCCTAAATCTAAGTGTGGTATCAATGACCCCATCTTTCTGTCCGCCCCTGCCTACCACTGGAACTCCTTAGTTTTGCCCTGTGAGAAGCAACCAAGGGAGACTCTTTCTCCCAAACTCATATTTTGGACCTAAAAATTGAACATCATAATTATTCCTCCTGCCATATTTCATCTCATAAAATCAAACTGTTACTCTATTGGGATCCTCTCCCTCCCATCCGATGTATTCAGTAGCCCTCTCAATGTGACACCATTCACAGGTCTGGAGAATATTCTTTATAAATTTTTACCCAAAACCTTGATAAGAGGGTCAAACAAGGCAAGGCCGAGACCAAAGACCAGAACCAAACGTCTAGAAATCCTGTTACATCAGTGGTTCTCAGGACTTCTGGGACTGACTGACCTTTGCATCCTTAAAATTACTTAGGACCCCAGGAAAATTTGTATGGCTTATATTTACCAACTTTTATTAAACTGAGAAATTAAAAATATTTAACAACTCTTTAAAATATAATAATAAATCCATGACATGTTAACACAAACATTTTTATAAAAAATTATTATTTTACTACTGGGGATTGAACCCAGGGCCTTTACACTGAGCCACAGTGTAAAGTGTGGCTTTTTACATTTCTAATTTTTGGGGGGTTCTGGGGATTGAACTCAGGACCTTGTGCTTGCGAGGCAAGCACTCTGCCACAGAGCTAAATCTCCAACCCTACATTTTAAATTTTGAGACAGGGTATTGGTAAGGCTGGGCTCAACTTGTGATCCTCTTGCTTCAGCCTCCTGAGAAAAAGAATTATTTAAAAAAACCAACAACCAAAAATGTCTGAGGAGAGTGGCATAGTTTTGCATTTTTGCAAATCTCTATTATCTGCCTTAATAGAAGACAGCTGAGTTCCTGTCTGTTCCTGTACTAAATCTGTTGCCATCACAGGCCATGTAGCTTCCAGAAAACTCCACCAAACCCTCATGGGAGAATGGAGGTGAAAAGGCAAATACTTGCAAATGACAATGAGGACAGAGGTAAAGGAAGAGCTGCAGGTGTCGGGGAAAGCCTGGGGTGGGGCGGTACACTGGATGAAGGGTTCATGGCCAGGCTGCACAGGGTGCAAGGCGCTGAGATTTTATCCAGCTACTCAGAATGGCACTTTAAAACTTATACATTATTTTTTTAGGGTGCTGTAGTTTTCGATGTAAAGGTCTTTTACTTCTTTTGTTAGATATATTCCTAAGTATTTTTTTTGTGTGTGTGCAATTGTGAAAGGTATATCTTTTGTTATTTCTTTTTCGGTGGGTGTATTGTTTGTGTATAGGAATGCTATTGACTTTTGGGTGTTGATTTTGTATCCAGCAACACAACTGAATTTAGTTATTAAATCCAGTAGTTTTTTGGTGGAGTTTTTTGGGTCTTCTATGTAGAGTATCATGTCATCCGCAAATAACGA
>PVJO010032007.1:0-13692 GCA_004026905.1 Hystrix cristata
CATAATTGTAAATAAGGACAAAGAGGTGTAATAGATATTATATAAAAGGAGGATGGTGAGCAGAGGAGAGAAGTACTAGAAAGAAAGAAGGGGAAAAGCAGAAAGGCAACAGGGGAAAAAGAGGGGAAAGGGAAAATATGGAAAATGATAAATGAACCTGCTGTAAATAGGGAGGGAGGGTGCAGAGGGGAGGGGGGAGGGGGGGAGAACCAAGATACATCATGTATAGGTACAGAATTAATGTAATGAATGTGACCATTGTATGTAGAATGTACCAATACATGTTCTTGGTTTAAAATAAAAAAAAAAAAAGAGTGGGGTCTAATTAGGGATATGCAAATTAAAACTATATTGAGATTCCATCTCACCCTAGTCAGAGTGGCTATCATCAAGAATACAAAAAACAATGAATGCTGGTGATAATATGGGGGAAAGGTACCCTCCTACACTGTTGGTGGGGATGTAAACTAGTACAACCACTATGGAAATCAAGGTGGAGATTCTTCAAAAAAGTAAAAATAGATATACCATTTGAGCTAGTTATGTTGTTCCTCAGTATATTACCTAAAGAATTAAAGACAGCATACTATAGTGATGCGTGCATACCCATGTTTTTAGGGACACAATTCACAATAGCTAAGCTGTGGAAACAGCCTTGATGCCCATCAACAAATGAATGGATATAGAAAATATAATATACGCACAATGGAATATTATTCAGCCATAAAAAGATCCTGTCAATTGCCTAAAAATGGATGGTCATCATGTTAAACAAAATAAGCCAGTCTCAGAAAGTTAAATATCAAATGTTTTCTCTTACATGAGTGTGATAATTAATTGAGATATGTCTACTTGATGGGGTTAAGAAATGCCAACAGATTACTAAAGTACAGTTATAGGTGTACCTGTGGTGGTATTTATAGAGATGATTGGCGTGTAGGGCAACAAACTGAGAGGGGGAAACCCTCCCTGGTTGTGAGTAGCACCAACCAATAGGTTTTTAGCCTGGATGAAATCAAGGAAGGCAGTTCATGCATGTTTTGGAGGAGCTCCAGTCTGCTTGAGCAGGTGTGCTGCCATTGTCTCCAGTTTCTTCAGCCTTGCAATGCAGACACATACCAGTGACTCTCTAGTGGACTTCCAGGCCTTCAACCTTACACTGGTGTTGCATCTTTGATTTCTCTTATTCCATGACTTCCATCTTCTCAAACTGAGCAGCTACTGGATCTTCCAGCTCTCCAATAGTACAGGCAGCCTTTGTGAATTCTCCTGCTTCTGATCCTGTAAGTTTACCTAACAAATCCTCTTGCATAATTGTACATATATTTCCTATTGATCCTGTTCCTTTAGAGAACTCTAACCAATACAACAAGCAATCTATAGATATATAGATGAGAGATGAGAGGAAACTAGTAGGTAGACTTTTAGAGATGTGGAAGGAAATCAGGGAGGAAGAAAGAAAGAGTGGGGAAGAGAGATGAATATAATCAAAATATGTTACATGCATGTATCAATATATGAGAACTAATCTCACTATTCTATATTACTAACATGCACAAATATAAAAAGAAAATGGGGTCTAGTAGAAGGTCCTTAGTTCACTGGGGGCATGAGTTAGTTCTCCTGGGGTCCCATGGTAGTCCTTGTATGACTCCTTGAGTTCTTGTGATGGAATTGTTGTAGAAGGAAAAATCCTGAGCCCTCTCATCCATCTTGCTTCCTGCTTTGAGACATGACAGCTTGATCTGACACATGCTCCCCCACTGTTACCCTCACAAGCTGATGCAGCCAAGGAGTGCCCTTGAGCTATGCCATTTGCCACAGATTTTGAACCTCCAAAACTATGAGTTAAATAAACTCCTTTTTATTGTGTCAGATATTTTATTATAGAGATGGAAAGCTAATACAGACCTCCTATAAAGATGTATTGCTACCTGATGTGATGCTTCCGTTCTTCGTTTGTGCTGTCCATGCATTTTGCTTGATCTCTTTTGTGTCCGAATTTCTTATTCACAGGGTGTTCACAGATCAGAACCATAGTTTCATCCAGTAAACTTTATTCTTCCCTAGGTATACAGCAATGTTTCTTATACCTTTGAAACAATTATTGCATCTTTTTCTTCAGCATTAAGTTTGCTAAATTATATTCATGACACTATAGTATTATTTGCTGACATGAAAATAATAAACTCTAAACTATGAACTCTTTAAGGCAGAAACATTATTAATTACTTTTGTATGTTTAGAATACATAGTGGGGTTGGTACAAGGTAGAGTGAATGACCTCTAATATAGATGAAATTAAAGTGTTATCATTCTATTGTTAAGTCAATGAATTGCTTGACCCATCAAATGGCAACAATGTAGGTATCTAGTGTCGTTAATACTTTCAAAGGTTAGTGTTGCCAGCACAGTGCACTGACATTTATGGTTCATCTTATATACATAGTCTAAAAATAATTTTATATAATATTTTTAGTATACCCATGTTTTGAGTGTGACCCATCACGTGAGGTCACGTATCGAATTTTCCATTTGTGATGTCATAGTAGCATTCAAAAAAGTTTCAGATTTTTGGCTATTTCATATTTTAGATGTTCCAGTTAGGCATGCTTAACTTGTAGGCATATATAGTCGTCAAGTTGACTCAAGACTTTCATGTTAAAAAGTAGGAATTTAATATTTTTCTGGTTTAAAAACCTGTGATAATTTAAAATTTTATTTCACTAATCTGCAAAATAAGATTATTAGTGACTTAAAATATCATCATTCCAAATCTCCATTTATTTTGGGCTTGCTGTGCAGATTTTCGGAAGTTAGAAGGTTGATATGAATATTAGTAATACGTAACATCACATCGAGTGATATTTGCCATTTGTTAGATTGGAAAAGTGTATGTGTGTTGTGTGTTTGTGTGTGTTTTAGACAGTGTTAATTAGGTATAATGGACATACTGAACTGAATTGAACTGTGAATACATGCATACTGAACTGTTAAAGTGTACAATCTGATAAATTTTAGGTCATTTATATACCTGTAATTGATGACCACATTCATAACGGTGATCATATCCTAAATTTCCTTGTGTCTGTTTATAACTCATCTCCCACATGCATCATCAGAAAGTACTGATCTGTATTAGTTTGTATGATTTAGAATTGATGATAAAAGGAATTATCTATGTAATTTTTTGTTTGACTATTTTAACTCAATATTATTTTGGATTCATCAAAGTTTTTAATTCTACAACCTCCCAATAGCATCACCCTAAGGTCCAAACCTTTAACACACGGACCTTTGGGAACATTCAAGTTATAAAAAATATAGTAATAATTAAATTGTCCAAGTATCACAAAATGTCTTTGTTTTTACAGTTACTTAATTTGAAAAATAATTCAAACAAGGTCCTTACATTATACTCAATTGTTAAAGATTCTTCTGTGTTCTTACACATTTTTATTACTGAGTAGTATAATTCATTATATTATATCACATTTTTGCTTATCAATTTACGTAGTAATGGACATTTTGATTGTTTCCATTTGTGACTATTACAATAAAGATGTTATGAACATTTTTACGTAAGTCTTTATATGGACATAATGCATTCATTTCTCTAGGGTAGAAGTAGAATGGTGTGATGTTAGAAGTAGAATGGTGTGATAGAATGGTGTGATGTTAGGGCACATTTATGTTTAACTTTTCCAATGTGTCAACACATTTTCCAAAGTAATTGTACCATTTGCGGTAGCTGCAGGTGCTCAGTATCCTCTTCAACATGTGATGTGGTCAGTCCTTTTAGTTTTAGCCATTCTTATAGTATTTCATTATGGTTTTAATTTGCATTTCCCTAATGACTGAAGATGTTAAGCATCTTTTCATGTGTTTGTCATTCATGAATCTTCTTTGGTGAAATCTCTATTCAAATATTGTTACTATTTTGGAATAATTATTTTTTTTACTGTTGAGTTTTGAGAAATTAAAAAAATATATAGTGGTACCTTGGTTCACAAACTTAATTTATTTTACAATTTTGGGGAAGATGGTCAAGTTTGTGTTTGTGTGGGGACGATTGCTGCAGTCATGTTTGTCATCCAATGTGGAGTTTGTGAACAGCAGCAAAATTTTGTCAAACATTTTTGAGAACAAAATTGCTTGCAAACAGAAGTGTTTGTGAATTGAGGTATTACTGTACATATTTTCATATTTTTTCCAAGTATGTGAATTTATTTTCTTTTTCCTCTTAGCAGTGTCTTCTTAAGAATGGAAATTTTAGCCAGGTATAGTGGTGCACATTTCTAGTCCAAATACCTGGGAGACTGAAGCAGGAGGATCTGTATGAGTTTAAGGCCAGCCTGGGCTACATAGTAAGTTCAAGGCCAGCCTGGACTACATAACAGCTCTTTTTTAGTACATAAATTGACTTCTTGCTGTGTTCTCACATGGTAGAAGAAGCAAACTGGCTCTCTGGGGCCTCTTTTATAGAGATATTGCCTTCATGACCTAATTGCATACCAAAGAGCTTTCCCCTTGATATCATCATTTTGGAGGTTAGGATTTCAGCCTATGAATTTTGGGAGACACATTCACACCAGAGAACCAGTTTTTAAATTTCTTGTTATATTTTATTATGGCACACCTAAGAATTTCTTGTCTAACCCAAGGTCAGATTTTTTTCTATGTTTTGACTTATAGCTTTACAGTTTTAGATTTTACATTAAATCTTTAATGTATTTTAAATGAATTTATGTATATAATATGAGATACTGATTAAAGCTATTTTTTGCATATTGATATCTAATTATTTTAGCACCATGCATTGATAAGACTATCTCTTCTTACTGAATTTCCCATGTACATCTGTTAAAAAAAATCAGATGTCCGTATATGTGGACCTCCACTTTCGGAATCTTTGTTCTGTACTGTACATCTATTTGTTCATCTTCACTTCAATATTACTGTCTTTATATTTGTGAAAAACTCACTTTGCCTTTTCTATTCTCTGTTCATCAGACCATTTTTAGCACTTTATTACCATTGAGTATATAATAGTAGGTAAGGATGATTGCCAGCTTTTACATTTGTTCTTTTTTGAGCATACTCGGGGGTTCCACTGGAATGTAAGCTGTATTTCCACATGTCTGTATGTCTGGGGCTGGGACTGTTAGTAGTTTATTTGCATGACTAAATGAAGCCTCCAGGGAAAGAACTGATTCTTAATAAGTGAAAGTCAGGGAAAGAAAGTTTATCTTGACAGATGCTTCTGAAATCTAGGGGAGCCTTGACTTTGTATGTAGCACCTCGTTGGCCTCTCAACCCTAGTTTAGCACTGTATAGGTCTTACAAAGAATAGGAGTCTCTCAAGTCTCTGTAAGTCATGAAGACACTGAGCTTCTCTACTTTGATCTCTAGGCACAGGGCCAAAAAGCAAGATACACTCTCTCCTTTGGGAGAAACTTAGTATCTTTCGGTACATTGGAATTTCCGAAGAGCTCTTGACATTTAGCATATGAGAATTTACCATCCAAGGACTGCCCCACATGTAAAGTCTCTGTGGCTGCTCCTCTGCAGGTAGTGGAAGTAGAATCAATTTGCTTCTGGGCACTCCTTGGTAGAACTCTACTCCCTGGTAGATTCTGAGAGAATCTAGGGATGTCAAAATTGTGATTTGAGGGACAAAGACAGAATAAGGGGTTGTTCCTATTTATTTGCCTTAATTCTGTTCTCTAGATAGGTGTTAGATGGTGACATATGGAGTACATGTTTTGGTTAGGTTAACTTAAAATTCTGCATTTTGAATCTAGTTTAATGAGATGCAAAAAATATAAAATTAATTACTCATCAATGTATTTTTATAAAAAAGACACACTTGTTTTGCATAATAATTATTTTTCTGCTACTCTTGACTATTTTTAAATGCTGAAAACTTTTATGTGATTTCCAAGTGCTAATTAATTCTAAAGCTCTTGCAAGTCTGTAAATAGTAAACAGTGCAGAAGATGTAATTTAGAAAAACACTGTCTACTTTTAAGTTCATGTTGGTGTGTAATGGATTACCTTTCTATTTACTATTTTTCCTCATTTTTTTTAATAAATAAAACACAGCCAGTAACTTGAAAATGTTAAACTAAGGAAATGTTACAAGGTATTATGAAGGGGTAGTAGCCTATGAATGCTACTACTCATTTCTTTTTTTTTTTTTAATTTTAAACCAAGAACATGTATTGGTACATTTTACATATAATGGTACTCGTTTCTTTTTGAATTGGTTCAATTTAATTGTCATAAACCCTGATAGCAATGCTCCAAATATGTGCCATGTGGATCAGATAATTCTTTAGTAATAAGTACAGAAATTAGCTTCTAGACATCTTTGTTTGGTGATAGGGTGGCAACTAAGGCCAAGAGCCTGTCCTAATTAAAGGAAACCTCCAGATACTATGATACCCTACAAAATAAGATTTTGTGTTGTTTGAAAGCAAGTATATTTCTCAAATGGGTTAAGCATTATACAAAATAGTAATAAAAATAAAGTCAAGCATTCTTAGAATCTTCAGGAACTATTTTTATCAGTATACATCATCTTTTACTGATACTGCTATTTTTCTAAAAGAGTTTGTTTTTTATTTCATTTTTCAGATAGTCTTTGCCTATTTAAACTTTTTAGTGACATCTTAAAGTGAATTTTCATTGTTGAAATTGAAAAATATCTATCTTTTAACCTATCATTTTTTTTGTCCCCTCTATCTTATTATTTCTCCTCTTAACAATAGACTGTTGCTGCAACATAGGAGACAAACTGAAGAGACATATTCTGAAATTGAGGTCATATGAAGATTCTGGAAGGCAAGAGTCTAGGAAAGTATTGACAATTTAGCAACTAAAAGCCTGGCGTGGTGGTGCATGCCTCTAACCCTAGCACTCATTTCGAAGTCAGCCTGGGCTATATAGCAAGACCCTGTATGAAAAAGCCAGGAAAAAAATTAGCACCTAAAATCCTTGAAACTAAATGTAAGAAAATGACTATGTTGAAAAAATAAAGTTTAGAGAACTTTTAGCACATTCTAGGTTTGTCGTGGATTATACTAAAATATTAGATTATTATTCTTTTCTGAAAATGATTATGAAGAACTGTGATGGTTCTGAGATTTTACCCTATTTACAAGCTAGGAAGTGAGGCTACCACAGTTTGATGGAGGCTAGCAGAGGACACAGGAATTCTGAGGCAGAGAGTAGCACAAATACAGTACCGCAAGCTGTGCGACTTCAGCATATTTAGGTTTATTCCCTCTGCTCCCAAATTATACAAAGTTGCTCAGATGGATTTCCTCGCAGGCAGTGGCTTGAGTTACAGGAGAAGAACCTCAAACCGAGGGAAACTGAATCTTTTATATGGGCAATAGGCATGACTGCTTTTGCTTTGGAGGGAGACACTGTAACTTTTGAGGCTTTTGGCTCTACAAAAATCCCTGAAAACAATAGACTTGTTTTGTAAGAGTTGTGAAAACATGAGAGACTCATGGAGAATTGTCTCCAAACAAGGTTATATCTCTTTCCTAAGGCCAGGTTTGGGTTAGATTTATGACCTTATGAAAGCAAATAGGATTCTAATATTCAGTGATGTGCTGACAAATGTTTAACATTTGGCTGTCTGGGGGAAAAAGCCCTGATTTCTGGCATTTGCTGATTACGGTGGTATAAAAGTTCCCGTCATAGTTGATTTTAAGCCATCAAAAGGACAGTACTGCAAGTAGAATTGTGAAGAAATGCACAGTAGCACACCATTGTATAGTATTTCTACCACATAGATAGAATGGGCATAAATAATCTAAGAATAGATAATACTAAAATTTTATAAAATAATTAGGAAATGATAAATTATAAATATTTGTTGCTTTTAACTTGATATAATTTATTTGACTATAAATTTGTGTAATTCAACTTTTAATAACTTTTAATAACTGATTTGCACAATTCCTAATAATTTAACAATTATCTCTTGTAAGTCAGTATGAACCAGCTCCAGTACCTTCTGCCAATACTCCTCCCTGGCTGGTTGTGGAATTCTACTGACCCTGTTCTTCCAAACCATGTCTCTTCTGTGGCAGGGTTCTTGTTATTCTACTAGCTCATTTGAAAAATCCCCTTTCTCCTTTTATTTAAGGCTAACATGGTATTTGTATAACTTGTTTATTTCTAAGTGTTATCTGGTTAACATTAATACATCTGATCCAATGGGTTCAAACTTAGATTATGTTAGAACACAAAAAGATCACTCTAGGCATCTCTTTCTATCAAATGTCCTCAATACTATGTGTGGATATGAATAGAAAACCTATTGACATTTTTTGCGAATTTGATATTTTTTCTTCATGTTTTTCTCAGGGTTTTGCAAACAGAATTACCTTTGTAAAGTCTGTCATAAATTTTTAGGAGTGTTCATAAGCTTAAACTGGATCAAAAAGCACTATTTAGTTTCCTAATATTAATTCATTCAGATGCAAATACAACAATCACTTATTCAATACTTACATATAGCATATGAGAGTAGCCAAATGATTTCATATATGTACCTCTCGTTTAATTCTTAAACAAATCTGTGAAGTAGGTGTTGATTCCACTTTATGGATATGGGACCTGAGATTAGTTTTGAGTTTTATATTTTGAGAACAGACTATAATGTGTGGCCTTCCCTCATATTATGATCAGTATATAGACGTTCATTGTCAAACACTTCCACAGCATTTCTTAGTAGTAGACTTGACAAGATAAACAAGATTGTCTTCAACTTCCAAGAAAGGATTTTTATTTTCTATGTAATTTGGTTATATATTTATGTCTATAAGAATGATCCATAATGACATCTAGACAACACATTACTGAAGCCACATGGGAACATTTCAAGTGAAGGCAATTAGATAGTATACTGGGGAGAAACTGTAAGTCAGTTTCAGGAAAAGTTATTACCAATATCATCATTAAAATAGTGTGTAGACCTTTTCACATGTGTACATCAATTTAAGTGCATTTTTTTAATGTATTTTATTTTATTTTGGTGCTGGGACTTGAACTCAGGGCCTTGTGCTTGCAAGGCAAGCATTCTAAACACTGAGCTAAAACACCAGCCCCTTTTTATGTATTTTAAACTCACAGTATAAAATATCAAAGTTTTTCTGGGTGATTATTTTACTTTAAAAGGATAACTTTTCTCTCAAGAAAGAATAAAAGGCCATAAGCAAACCACTAACAACTAGGCTGAGTATAATTGCAGTGAGTTGGTCAGAAGAAAACAATAAACTGACAACATTACCTGATAATCCTCAAGTAGAAGAGGAAATCAGAGTCATTCACATAATGGTTTATTGTACTACCATCACCTGCCTTATCAAACAAAAAATAAATCTCTCTCTTTCCATAAGTAATAAAAATGTTGCAATTGTACAGTGGAAGCCTGGGCATGGATCAGCAAGCTTCTGTTTAATTTGTGGATGTACAGAAATCATCATTTCAACCAATGGATTTCATATCCACCTGTCAGAGGATATATTTTTAATGTAAGTGTCATCTGGGGAAAACAAGACTATGGAAGGCAATTGATAATCTGATATACACAAATTATTATTGTATAATATTAATATGTGTTTAGTATATATCAGGTGTAGTGCTATGTATATTAGATGTATTATGTACATTATTGTAATTTTGGTTCAAATCATTGTTTGGTATATTTTTGCTCATTTAGTTTAACCTCTTTTGGATTATGAACTCTGAGAATTTGCATATAGTTATGGATTGCTTACAGAGAGATGCACATATATCCATGAACACAAATGTTTGCATATAAATTTGCTGGATCCTTGAATCCTCTGAAGCCTGTTCCTGGCTTCCTATCTTAAGAATCCCTGTTCTAGCTGGGCATGGTAGCACACACTTGTAATCCCAGTACTCTGGGAGGCTGGTGGGAAGGTCACAAACTGGACCCCAGCCTGGGTGATTCAGTGACTTAGCAAGACCCGTCTCAAAGTAAAAACATAAAAAGATCCTGGGCATGTATCTTAGAACAAAGGCCTTAGGTTCAACCCCCCAGTGCTGAAAAAATATCAATTTTTAATTTCTTAGATTTGTGCTTATAGAATGCAGTTGCAATAAAATTATTATTTTAATCAATATTATTTGATAGCATAGAACCTAAGGAATAGACTTTTGATGACCTTGTTAAGTAAATGATATTGTATGAAAAGTGTATGTATTATTATCATGAGGAAATGACTGGAAGACACAACACATACCTAGACTGCCAACTGAAGCATAATATTAGGGCAGAAATGGAGACAATTTAAATGGTGAGTAATAAGATCCTAGGTCAGGCAGATTATGATATAATAAAATGTCATGAAGTTATTGTGTTGAAGCTAATGTTAATATTTAATGTCTGAGACATCACTGTGTCAAAAAGCAGTTTTTAGGCAGCAAACGTACTATGTTTTAAATAATATATATTTATGTTTTAAATATATATTATGTTTTAAATATATATATATATGTGCTTATGGAAAAAAATCTAGACATATCCTGAGTTTAGTCTTAAAACATTCACACTGTCTTGAGTAAGGAGATCTCATTGGTGGGCTCCACAAGAAATTTCAAAGTAAATCTCGGGAGTGGAAGCTGCTATACAGTTGGCATCATGAGCTGGAGCTGGAGATACTTCTGGATTGACGGAGGTGCTGGAGAATTGGAGTTTAGAGCATTCTGTGAGCTGCTTTCACAGGACTCAGTCACCTCAAGCTTTCCAGCTTCTTCCTCGTCCATTTTCACACCTGTCGTGTGTTCATGTAAATTGCCTCTAGCACAGTGTGGTTTCTCAAATTCATATCCCTTTGGTCTTAGGCCCTAGTGATGTTTTTTGTTTAAATTTTTAAAACAAGCATATTGCTTGGCTAACTTTATTGATCCAGATCATTTCCTGAACAACCTGATTATTTCCCTTGAGGAGATACCCATCCACAGATGTGGGCTGAGAATTTCATTTATAAAGGACCTAGCCAGGTAGGCAGCATAATGTTAGTTTAGTAAGAAAAGACTTTACATGAGAAAATTAACAGTGGTCATTTCTGAGTAGTAGAGTTATAAATTACCATTATAAAAAGATATTTTTGTGTTTGACTATTTTCTAATTTGTTTACAATGATTACATATAATTTGGGAAGTAAATAATATCACTGTGTAATTTATATTTTTTCTCCTGTAGTTTGTCATTTTGGTCTAATTCATTTAATAGAGGACTTTCTAACTCTAGCAATACAGTTGCTTTGAAAAAAGACAAAATATACTGGTCAAAGGCTGGTGAGATTGTGGGGAAAAAGTTACCCTTCTACGTTGTTGGTAGGAATGTAATCTAGTACAACCACTGTGGAAATCAGTTTGGAGATTCCTTAAAAACTAAAAATAGAAATTCCATTTGATATAATTATACCTCTTCTGGGTATCTTCCTGAAAGAGTTAAAGGCATCATATTACAGTGATACGTGCATACTCATGTTTTAACAGCAGCACAATTCTTCATAGTTCAATTTTAGAATATATGCCCAGCTACAGATGAATGGATATATGTGTGTATATATATGTGTGTGTGTGTTTGTGTGTATATATATGTATCAGCTATAAAGAAGAATGAATTTGAGTTGTTTGTAATAAAATGGATCTGTTTCAAAACCATAAAGCTAAACGAAGTAAACCAGACACAGAAAGTTAAATATCACATGGTTTCCCCTGTATGAGAAACCGAAAATATAGATAATTTAAAGTGAAAAGTTAAAAAAGAGATGATAGGGAACAGGGAGATAAGCTTTGTGGAGATGGGAAGGAAGGGAGGAAGATGGGGAATGGGGAAAGATGGGAAGATCAGGAGGGGAAGTGGAGGTAAAAGTGACTAAGATGGGATATAGATATATATACAGAGACGTATATATTCACCAATATTAATATAATTAGTATATTTTGTAAGCATATACCAATAAGAAATAAAAATAAAATTAAATAATTGCTGTATTTTACTAATGAGAGCTAATACTTGGTACCATTTTGGTTGCTTAGTTTTATAGTAGTTCTTATGCTGGAGCTGCAGAGATACCAGAGAAACGCCCTGTAACAAAGCCTCTGATTTTAAATTCAGTTCGATAACTCTTCACTGAGTAGTTTGACAAACAATAGGGATCTGAGGTGATAAGCTACACTCACTACCTCCTCAAAGAGCCAGCAATCCAGTTAATTATAGGAACAGGAATTAAAAATAAAATTAATAGTGCAAGGTAACATAGGTGATCAAGTATGTAAATTGAGAGTTCAGAAAAATTAGAAATAATTTCAAGTTGGGGTGAATAAAAAATATCTTGTAAGAGATGTAGGATTTGAATTGGTCTCATTGAATGGGAAAAGCTTGGGTAAAGGAAAGTAAGACAAAGGGCATTGTTGGTAGAGGAAGTAGGTAACAAAAATGTGCAGATAGGAAGGCACAAGGTATTCGGGAAAATGTGACTCATGTGAAATGGTACCAGGTAAGATGGGAACGGTGAGCAAGACCAAGATTTTACTGAAAGCTGTTGTAATATGCCTTCACAAAACGCTTAGGACCTGGGGTATTTCTTTTTTATTAAATTTTAAGTTTAACTACTTAAACTTTCTTAGGCTGATAAAGGGATTGTGGTATCTGAGGTAGTGATGTCATCTTTTGCCCTCTCAGCTCTCTTTCTCAATTCTCTGTGATGAACAAGAACTCAAAGACAACCTTCAACTAGCATTGACTTTCTTATGTTGTCTTGGTATTCTAATCTAGAGATTGTTATTTTGAACCTCTGAATTTTTCCTCTGTTTTGGGCTCTGAATCTAATTTTGCTGCTCTTGACTCTTTTCCACATTGTTTGCTACTGTCTTGGCTTTGCTGGATATTCTGACTCAGTTTACTGGCCTCAATTTAGGGCACTACTCCATGACACCTCATTTTGATTCCTAATCCCAATATCTTTATTCCAGGTCCCAATCTATGGCACTCAGCTCTGATCCTTAAAGATTTGGCATAAAATAAAATCCTCCTTATTCTATTTATTCTCTTTATTAAATTTATGGGGCAAAGTATGAAAATGTGACCTATATGTGTTTAAATAAATTAGATCAGAGAAAGAAATTCATTGCATAGACCCTAAGGAAGTATTATACTAATATCTATTTTATAGTCTGGTTTATAAATTCAGTGTATATTATGGGATGGTTGCAATTAAACCCCAAAGTAAATTTTACAAATATTTTAAAACATTTTTATTCAACCTACTCTCCTTGTTTAGCCTCAACTTCTACCATCTTCAAAAGATAAAGATAATAAATATAATATCATCACCGGGTATGGGTGGGATGGTGAGGAGGACCCTTTCCTTTAATGAATGTGATGCTTGGTCTGTTTCCATCTGCTCCAACACCACCCGGCTGCACATAAGGATTATTTTTTTTTTTTAATTTTTTATTTTAAACCAAGAACATGTATTGGTACATTCTACATACAATGGTCACATTCATTACATTAATTCTGTACCTATACATGATGTATCTTGGTTCTCCCCCCTCTCCCCCCCTCCCCTCTGCACCCTCCCTCCCTATTTACAGCAGGTTCATTTATCATTTTCCATATTTTCCCTTTCC